>VWZE01004432.1:580836-660686 GCA_013396675.1 Eubucco bourcierii
TTTTGTAGTGAAGGCAAAGATTATTTTCAGCTATGACTCTTCATAAAGGTTAAAAAAAAAAAAGTCATGGCAAGTATCTGTTAGTGGAAAAATATTCAAGTTAGGCAATACATTGAATTAATCAGTTATTAGATTCAGCTGTGTCAAGTATTTTTTACCACTCCACATACTGAATTCCTGTAAAAGATCAACAACTCTTGTATTTAACTATGCATTTCTTGATTATGAATCTGTTTAAATGTTAAGAATATTCAAGAGCACTTTCAGGTAGGTTTCCAAGAAAAGGCTCTTAACTTTTCTCTATGTTCACTTACACTCTAGTGTTCTGTTAAGTTACTGCAACTTTCCACTTCTATTTGATCTGCAAGAACAGTTCATTTAAACTTCAATTTGGGACTTACACCTTCATTTAGTTGCATAGGAAGTTAATTTATCAAGACTGCAAATCAATTCTTGTTGCAGTTCATGGTTTCAGAAACAGGAGGTAAATGTGTGGTCTTTCCTTGAGCTGAGTAGGGGTTGAACTGTTCACGTATTTTGAGTATAAACCAAAGAAAAACTATAATCAGGCTCAAAATATCAGTCAAATTCTGAGGTTGAAAGGACAGACCAGAATTTTAAGAACATGTTGTACTCCATATAACCTACTCCTCTTTGGGAATTAAATTTTAGAGATGTGTTTTGGAAATTTCTGAGGAAATACTTGGAAAGTTGAGAAAAACTTTCATACTAGTTTCGTGCTTACTTGACACACTTTCCTAGCTTTAACCCCTGGAAGGGTTGTGTATTAGATCTGTGAGAGAGAAGTCAAAGCCATAGTGCACATATTCATGTGTGCAGACTTGAATGCTCAATCCCTAGATGTAGCAGAATGCCTAGTCAAGGTCATCATCTTCACTGATCCCTGCATCAGTTTGTCACCAAAGCCATGTACAGTCACAACAGTTGAAGGTTTGGTCAGGTAATACTCGCTTCTGAGATCATATGGAAGAGTTCTTCCAGTTAGATTAGGAAGCTGCCTTGAAATTTAGAGTGACAAGTTAAGCTTTAGCTGGCTTAGTGAAAGAGAGTGATAGTAGCATCTCTTAGGTAATTACAGTTTAGGTTAAGGAGGAAAGAAGTGCTTTCTTTTATGTTTGGCATGTTGAAAAGTTAGAAAATATGGCCCAGAAGTTTGCAGGCCTGATTAAAATCCTGCTGAAAACCAGGCTTGCATTGTTTGAAATAGTCTGTGGCTGTGTCCCAGAAGTGTGGTTGGTGTTTTTAGATGAGGGTTGTGAGGCTGAGTACCCAGATCACATGAAAATTGAATGGAGTTGGACAACTGGCAGAGGCTGTTGTTTGTCCCCTTTGAGGCTTTCAGTAGCTAAATCCTAACACAAAGTTCTGTATTTAATATTTTGTCCTTGCCTTCCAATTTATAGCACCTGACTTTGTTTAAAATACAAGGTTAGAGAGTCTGAATCAGCATGTGCAAAAAAAGCAATAAAGTAATTGCTGTATTGTACACATTCACAGTCATCAATTGGGAAATGAACTGTATTTGTCAGGCTGATCAGATTTTATGCCTGCTGACTTCAGGTTAATCATTTGTGTTGTTTTTTTTTTTTGTTGTTTTTGTTTTTTTTTTTTTTTTTTTTTTTGTTGTTTTTTTTTTTTTTAACTCCTTTCATCTCTCTTGACAGTTTGCTCTGATTTCACCTTTCTCATATCAGCTCTGATCTCCTGTAAGCTTGCCTGCCCAGGAAGTTGTACTTCCTTTCCTCCTGACCAACACATGGCAAGCATTTTCCAAAAGTCATTACTCCTTTTGCTAACGTGTTTGGCAGCTCTGACATTGCAAAGTTTCATATAAAGCGTCTGTTAGACTTTGGCTTTTCTCATCACAGAGAACTGCTTATGTTCTTCTGCTTGTTTCATTAATCTTTATTAAGTAAAGATGTAAGCTGTCTTTAATTGAATGTTTTCTTTTGGCAACAGAACAAGTCAAAAGGTGTTTCTCATTAATTTGTTATTCAGCAGGGATAGCCATCTATCTGGATTGAATTTGTGACAGTGTTTAGTCCCTATTTGTAGAAATGCCTCTGTCGAACATATTTTTCTGTGTTTTGCTCAGAATATCCTATACAGGCTGACTTTATAAAGTCATTTGTCATGTGGGAATTGAGCTACAGGGAGTTGGTCCGTGTTGACAGCATGTCTCCGTGTTGGTTTTTCCTCTCCTTTTAGTACAATGTGTTTTATATTTGGTCTTATAAAGTTTTATCATGCTATCAAATCATGAAGAAGTGCAGAAATAATGACTTTTGGTTTTCCCTGCCATGTGATTCAAATATTTTGGACAAAGGTCATAATGAGAAATGCTGACCTTTCTTTTTATGACAAAAAATAATTTTCAGACTTCTCTGTAATAGTTAATTACAGGGCCATCATTAGCTTGAAAGCAAATTTAATTGAAGAAATGAGAGTAGGGTTTCAGGTGTTGCATGAGTTCTTTTGTCTCCTTTCCAATGCTTATGCTTATAATAATTTTAAAGGATTTCCTTCTTTCTCTGTCATTTTGTGGAAGGTGCAAACTATATTTGTGACCCACTGTCCTGGGGAAACAGTTAAATGTCATCAGATACAAATCCATTGAGCAACAACCTGAGAAATGCAGAAGCACTTTCCTTAACCTTTGTAAAAATTCCGAGTGACTTTAAAATAACCTCCATGATAATGTTAGTTTCGGAGTGATTGTCTTCTAAGTGATGGTACTGCAACACTGTTTATCCCAAATGCTTTGAGGCAGCTCCTAGTTGAAACAAATTGGTTGGTTTTGTACACATGTTAGGAGGCCTGTCATCGTAGTCAGTGAGCCCTGAGCAGGGAGAGAGGGTGTCCAAATGTGTGTTCAGTACCCACCTTGGAATGGCATAGGATCTGCAGACACATGGAACTTTGTCTGGGACAAAGTTGTTTATTTGGTTTGCCTGCTTTCTTAAAATGTATGAAGAATGTCTGCTATAAATGTAGCTAAAAATCCTACTGGCATCTGGCAAAAATGAAACAAAGCTATGCTGTAGCTGACATGGTATTATAAAGCTAAACCTGGAAAGACACATTAGTCTGTTTCTCTAAAGGAGTTCTTTTCAAAAACACTTTTTGCTAGCATTTTTGAGCATCTGGCATTTGGCAGCTTCACTAATAACACTTTTGTGCAGTCTAACAGCTTTTACTGGTATTACATTTTTCCTGATCTTCAGCCTGACCTTTCTCGCTTCATAATATTTAGTTCTGTCTCTCCGAACAGAGTCATTTAGGGTGGATTCCAAAGCAAAGTGTGTCTCTCTTACGTGATAAATATATTGACCATTTTCAAGTGGATAAACTAGCTGTAGTTTGTTATGACATGTTATTTTCCCCAAAACTTTCATCCCATATGATGGCTGCAAATATTGTAATTTTTCCTATGGTGTGTTCCAAAGCTTGAATGCCATCACATGACACTTGTACGCTAAGCACAGAAATGATTAGCTTCACTGTCAGAGCTGACTTCTGCATTTTTGGACTAATTGGCCTCCTCTCATCAGAACAGGAATGTCACACTGACCCTGGAAAAGTAGATGAGATTTATTTCCCATTGAAGAGTATCTTTATTTTACCAGTCCTCTCTCATACAACAAGAAAAAAATAGGAGAAGAAAATGCTTTCAGATTTTTCCTTTGTCAGGAATTGTGTAATATTAATCATGATGTAATTTAATTGGATAATAGCAGCATTCTCCCTCACAGTTTTAACTGGAATGGATCTATATTGCCAAGATTTACAGGAAATTAATTTGTTTCAATTAATCTCACCAAATGAGTCTTCAAACTGTTGCAACCAGTGTCCCACATAGTTCTGTATTGTCCCCAGCTAGTGATCAGGATTGTAGTGCTACTATAAGTTACTGTTTGTCTTGACACTATTATCATTCAGTTTTGCTAGAGAAGTATTTAAGTATCTTGAGTCTTCTGTTGCTGCTCTGTATCAAAGACTTGACCATCAAACAACTGGTGGCTTTTTCAGATGTGTTATTCTATCTTAGCTACCTTATTTAATGAAAATTTGTCATATTTCCCCTCCCACAGGAAGAGAGATACACCCTTTTCTGTGACACATTAAGCATGTCTCATTTTGAATATGTCATTGTTTGTTATGCTGCAGACTAACAGAAATAGTGGAGATCATTATTAACTAAGAATATTCTTTCAAAATTTTGGAGCTGCAGATTTAACCATTTGGAAAGCTCTGAAAAAGAGAGGGTATGAAATATAACCAGTAAGGTCACTTTCTCCATTCTTGTCTGAGGTGGGAATACAGTATGGCTGGTGGAAGTGGTGGAAATCTGTGGCGTGCACTTTGGGAATGCCTACCATAAAGGCCCATATTTCCCTTAAACTCAAAGTAGCCAGTGCAGCTTGTTCTTTTGTACTTGTGTCATATCCACTTAATCTTCCTGTTCACATAAAAGGAAAGACAATAAAGCTTCACTTTCTTAAGTGGAATGTGAACTTGGCTGCAGGCTCAGGACAGGAGCAGGAAGATTAACATGTGACTATGCTGAATAAGCAAATAGTCCTGTAGTGGACAGCTAGAGTTTGTGGTTCTGGTGGTTCCCAGTGCTTGCCATGCAGATGAAATAATGCCTTGACAGTGACAATTTTTGACAGGTACTTGGAGATCTTCTTGGGCATTATTGTGGCTCATACCCAGTATGGTAGCAGGACTGATGTAGAGCAGCTCATACTGCAACAGTTTTGAGGTCTAGATACGTGAGGGTGTGTCGGGTATCAGAATAAATTGTGCCTTCCTAGTGCAAGGTGTAGACTAGGCATTTTAGGAGTCAAAGAAGGGATTTAGATGGGATCTGGGTCTTTCCAGATTGCATTTTACACAAGTATAAAGCTTTACATGAGATTAGACATCTCTACAGCTTCCCCTCAACCTGAAATTATTTTGAAAACTTTTTTATTAAATTGAGTTTTAAATTCTGTTGTCTCTTCTCTGAAATACATTCGAAGGAATGTATTTCAGACTTAAGGGTATGAAACAGATTCTCCACTGGTAGAGGCTAAATATTGATGGCAACCTAAAAAGGCAAGCTCCACTAGAGGGCAATTCAGAGCAAGAGTGTCAGCCGTTCCCTTGTTTCCTCTTTAGAAACCATTGCTGTAAAATCAGTTCCTTCTGTATTCATCAGGGCTTATCTTTTTAGCCTGAAGTATTTTCTCTTGTATCTCAGCTTAATAAGCCACTAACTACATTATACTAAACAGGAACCTATTTAGGGTTAAGTGGGTGAAACTGCAAATCCATGCTTCTGCCTGCTGCATTTGAGTGGGAGAGAATGGTATTCGAACAGACTGGCATTTTTGTATCCTTAAGTTATTTTATATATTTTTATACACAAACGTGTATATGCATATCTGTGTATATATTACAGTTGCAGGGAGATTTCTGCAGGTTGGAAATCTTCTGAATGTAATTTTGTGCTCACCTTCAAACTCTTTGTACCTGGGTTCAGAGTTAGTCCTAAAAGGTCTGCACTGCATTGCTCCATTCACCTGTGTGGTTTACTGCAACAGTACTGCTCAGCCTTAGGTTTTTGTTTGGAGGTCGTTCATTATTAGAAATAACTGTTTGTCACTTAACTCTCACAGTTAAGTGATTGCTGCTGCTGCTTCTGGGTGGATGCATACCTGTTCAGACTGCCCTAGGTGATTCTGCTTTGGGCAGGGGGGTTGGACTTGATCATCTCTGAAGGTCCCTTCCAACTTCTAACATTCCATATTTCTGTATTCGATATGTCCACAGTGCCTTGGGCAAACCATTTCCAATGACAATAGATTTTTGTCCCCCTTTTTCGATGCAGAATTCAGATCAAAAGGAGAATTACGTATTTTTTTCCTTCTTAATCTATCGTGACCTGCAGAAACTAATTAAACGTTTCTCAGAACCTCTAATTTTAACCAGAAAGTCATTAAATACTAATTTTTGTTTTGAAACCAGGCTGTTACAACGTGTGAAAAGGACTTAAAAAATTGTATTTCTGAAATGCCACTAGAAAAATACATGACTTGTTGTCTGTCACCTTTTCTGAATATGGTGTTTGAGGCATGGATGTTTGTCCTTACCAAAACAACATTGCAAAGCAGTTTATAGTTGTTCCATCTACATGCTAAATGTTTAATTTTCAGATGTTTTCTGTTTATGAAAACATTTGTGTGAGCAGACGTGTTGAGATGTCTTTGCTTTGTTAATAATTGAGGCCAGTACATAATTTCTCACTTACTTCAATATGCTTTTCACTATTCAATTAAAGTTGTTTTGAGTATTTTTTTTTTAATTGAGCAAGATTCTGTTTTTGAAGTGGCCCCACACATTTAAATGGTTTTAATGCTGCAGTTTGTTCCAATGGAGAATGGTATATGCCTAGTCAGAGCCCTACAGAGCATTTTGGGTCAATTCACCATATTTTGTTTACTTGTCCAGTTATGTTTGAAAACAAACCCACTTATTTTCTGTAAATGTTAGTGTGCCAATATGACAGGAAATGTCACCGGTTGCTTTTTAAGGTCTTACAGTCAGCTGTTGTCAGACATGATTTGGAATAAAAGTGGGTAAACCATAGGGCTTGGGTTTTTTTCCTTCTGTCTTGTAAGCGGTGAAGTCAATACGATACAGATTTGACCATAAGGCAAGCGGTGAGTCCTTTCTTGTGCAATGTTTGTTTTGAGGCTATGCTGACAAAGTCAGTGTGCTGGCAGTACTACCCTCATATTCCTTGTGATGCAGTATGTATAGGTTGAGGTTCTCCTCAGTTTTGCATAATGTGGATCTGATGTCTCTAGAAAAATAGAAGGTAATTAAGATAGTATGTGGTAAAATGGGGAAATCAGTGCAGCTTGTGGATATTGTTTTACTTGGAATGATTTACTAAGTAGTTGGAGTAACAGTGCTTTAACTTCAGTTTGAACTAATTTCTTACACTAGACATCTAAAGGCTCTTATGAATTTTGTACATATTAAATAGAATACAATACCAGTCATGAAATACCAATTGGTTCCTTTTTCTACTAAAACAGTAATATGTGGTTATCATAGAATCATTTCAGTTGTGCTTGCCTTTGATTACATTACTAAATGTTCTCTCTCTCTGGTTTAGGTTATGGTCAGAATGGCCCAATGGTTCAGAGAGGTGGATATGACTCCGTTGCAGCTGCTGTTTCTGGTCTCATGCATATCACAGGACATGAGGTATGGTGCTTAACTTACATTTTTAATAGAATCTTTGTGCCGTACACTAAAGCTTGGTGTTGCATGGAGTAAGTCAGCCTGGAGCGCATCATACAAGGAGTGCCTGAGGAACCTGAAGTCTGCAAAGGAGAAGGCTAAGGGGAGGTCTTATTGCTTTCTACAACTCCCTGGAAGGACGTCGTGGTGAGGATGGTGTTGGTCTCTTCTCCCAAGTAGCTAGTGATAGGAAATGAGTTTAAGTTGTGCTAGGGGAGATTTAGATTGGACATTAAGAATAACTTCTTTACTGAGAGAGTGGTGAGACATTGGAACAGGTTGCCCAGGGAACTGGTAGAGTTGCTATCCCTGATGCTGTTCAAGAAGCAGGAGCATGTAGATGTGGTGCTTCAGAACATAGTTTAGTGGTCATGGTAGTAGACATGAAGCTGAGTGCAGTCCTTACTGATTCCTCTCTTCAAATGTCTAATGTCACATACACACAAAGTAATTATAGTGTGTGGGATGATTTTTTTTTTTAACATTCTGACCCTTGTGTCTGTACAGTGAATGTTAAGACTTCCAGTCCAGCACCAGAAACTTCATGCACACCTGAAAATACACCAAAAAAATTAAATGGGAGTGTGAACTGTTAGAAAGGACAAATGCTGTTAATACTGCATGAATAAAGGAAAACATGTTGAAAAATTAAAAAAAAAAAACAACCCACCCAAGACTCTTGCAGAGCTTTTCACTGCTATGTTAATGACAGAAAATGCAAGCATTACACTGAATAATTGCATGTAAACTGTATTATGAGAGTAATGGTTCTCAGTGGCCATTATGAAGATGGATTTTATTAAAAGATTCCATTAAGATCTATGCTGGAAATCCAGATGTTCACATCACCTCACCAGGACTAGAGGCGATGTAATCATAGGAATCATTTAGTCATTGTTAGTAACAGTTTCATCTATTCACTGGAGGCTCCTAACAGCTCATTCCAACCTTGTCAGTCTCTTGTGTGATTAAAATAAACATGGTAAAACTCTCTTCTTATTTTTATTTGAAGTTGGTCATATACTTCATCAGTTACCCAAACCCATTTTCTGAGGTGAGGGACAGTTTCTTTCAAAACCTCACGTGGTCAATTACTCTAAAGAAGCCTTTTGTGTTCTTCTAGTGAATATTAACTCAAGTGGCTTTAAAATGATTCTGTGTGCTTTAATGTATTATTAGTGGCAAAATCTTGTTGCATGTTCTAAATCAACATTACTCAATGCCTCATCCAACTTGGTTTTGAAGATCTCCATGCAGGGGGCATCCACAACCTCCCGGGGCAACCTGTTCCACCTTCACTGTAAATAATGTCTTCCTAATATCCAGTATAAATCTGCCCTTCTCATGCTTAAAGTTGTTCTTTGTCTTCCTATTACTACAGGTCCTTGTAAAAAGTCCCTTCCCATCTTTCTTGTAGGCCTCTTTTAGGTACTGGGAAGCGGTTAAAAGGTCTTCCTGGGGTTACCTTTTCTCCAGGCTGAACACCTCAAACTCTTATGGTGGAGGTTATCCAACAATCTGATCATCTTCATGGCCCTTCTCTGTACCTGCTCCACTATTTCCATGTCCCTCTTGTGCTGGGAGCACCACATGTGCAAATAGTACTCCAGGTGGGGTGTCACAAGAGCAAAGTGGAGGTGAAGAATCACCTCCCTCCTCCTTCTGATCTCACTTCTTTTGATGCAGTCCAGGTCATGGTTGCATTCTGGTCTGCAAGTGCACGCTGCAAACTCTGTGTTGAGATTTTCACCAGCTGACAGTCTCAAGTCTTTCACCTTGAGACTGCTTTGATGTCATTGGCTTGTATTTAAAATTCCAGACAGCCAGTTGGAAAAAACCAGAAAATCTTCTATCAGTCAGCATGGAGAAAACTGGCCAAAGTAAAGGGAAAAAAAAAAAAAAAAAATGTTACTCACTTTTCCATGGTGGTTTTCTTTATTAAACCTTGAATTATTTGCTAGGCAGATAACATGGAATTCAACTTGGGGGAGGAAAAAAAAAAGTGCCACCAGATGACGTTGGTTTTGTATGGCGTTGTGGTAGCTATAGCTAATCAACGTGATAACATCAGTCCAACACTGCTTTGTGGAAACTTCTCTGCAGGAAACAAGCCACTGAATGTGCCTGCAGGATGGTCTTAGAGGTTTCAGCTGATGAAGCAGACAGATTGGGAATTTAAGCAGTAGCAACAAAATATCTACATATATCACTAATGTTTTGGAGCATCTTAATGCATATTTACATTTTTTTCTTCAACCAGTTCACAATCTGCCTCACTATTTGATCATTCAGACCACACTTCCTCAGTTTAGTTTTGACTAGACCCTCTTTGTTAGTGAGTATAAGATCCATCAGTGCTTCTCTCCTATTTGGCTCATCCACCATGTTCATCAAGATGCTCTCATGAGTGCACTGGAGGAACTGTCTGGGTTGTGGCTGGCTGAGTAGGCCTTGCAGCAAATACCCATGCAGTTAAAATCCTCCATGATAACCAGGGTCTGTAATTGCAAGGCTGCTATCAGCTGCCTGTTGTCTTCATCCTAATCAGGTGGTCTGTAACAGAGACCCACAACTGTATCACCTATGCTGCTTTGTGCCTTTATTCTCACCCAAAAACTCTCAACTTGCTCCTCATCTGCCCTTGGACAGAACTCAGTATATTCTAGCTACTCTCTCATGTAAAGAGCAACTCCACCGCCTTGCCTTGTTGACCTGTCTTTCCTAAAACGGACACAGTCATCCGTCACCACATTCCAGCCATGTGAGCTGTCCCACCACATCTCTGTAGTTGCTACCAGAACATAACCCCTTGGCCACACACAGATTTTAACAACTCCTGTTTATTCCCCATGTTGTGTGCATTGGGATGCAGGCATTTCAGGAAGCAAGCTGAGCATGCTGAGCCCACCCTAGGGGCGTGAGAGGCCTTCTGGCTTTTGTTAATACTAGAACACTGCCCTGACAGTGCAAACCCAATTATAGCCCCATCTCCCTTCAAATCTAGTTTAAAGCTCTGTGAATGAGCCCTGCTAGTTCTTGTCCCTTTTCCTCTTTCTCCCCCTGCAAGGGGGAAAATGCGTAGGCATTTCCCGCTTACTACCATCAATCCTGGTGTCTTACAACCAGCCATGACCAAAGAACCCAAAGCCCTGCCTGTAGCACCAGTCTCTGAACCAGGTATTTGCAGACTGGATCCCTGTCTTCCATTCCATGTCATCACTTGCAACTGAAGTAGAGAAGAGAAAATAATTTGTGCCCTAAACTTTCACCAACTGTCCCAAGGCCTTCAAATCTGTTTTCATTCCTTTCAGGCTACAGGATGCAACCTCCTCCCCACTTATCTAGAAGATCA
This sequence comes from Eubucco bourcierii, assembly GCA_013396675.1. NCBI lineage: Eukaryota > Metazoa > Chordata > Aves > Piciformes > Ramphastidae > Eubucco > Eubucco bourcierii. The sequence continues at coordinate 591,506 of VWZE01004432.1, forward strand.
ATAGCGGATAGTAGTCTTATGTTCACACCAGGTTGCTATCCTGAGACATTTAAAGAACCTGTTGATGCTGTGGCTCTGCCCGTGCCTTGTCCACCTCTCTTNAAAAAAAAAAAGACCCTGTGGCTCTGCTGAACTTCTGTGGGGACTATTCATCTCCAGACACTGATCTCAGAGGCTGGTGTCTGTGATCTGACCCTACCATCAGTTTAGGTGACACAATAATATCATATTTGACACAGAGACCAGATCATATGCTTCATAAGTCTGATTTTGTTAAAGATTATTGATAGATTACTCTGTAAAGGACTTCTGAATGGCTTGCTATTATTATTTTTTTCCCCCTAGAAAGCAGTTCTTAATGAAGTGACTTAGTGCTGGCTACTTTGAAATGCTTCTGAGGAAAGTTCTGAACCTTGAAATAAAGCTTTAACTTCTGTAATATAGCAGTCACAGGCATAAACAAGTGCACTTGTGCTAGTGTACAAAGCCAAACCCATTCAGTATGTGGTGGAAATCTATCTTTAAATTGTATTTCCATGTGCAGAAAACTGAATTCAAGCTATTATACATGTCCTTGAATATCTCTGCATTAGAACTGTGTGACACCTGTGAAATTTGAAATTCTAGTGTGTTTTAAAAAATTTACAAGCAATAGTGGGGAATCTGGTGTAAATCTGTACCCACAAGCTTATTTTAAATGAAAGTTGTTGCTTCAGGCCACAGTCAGTTTTTCTTTACATAAATTAAAAATAGCCTAAAAGGACAAAGTTTACCCTGATGACACTTTTATGGTCCCAGATGACATAGTTTATAGATATTTCCTGGTTAAATACCCCATTCAAGTTCCATATTTGATGAACAGAAAGCTTTTGCTTAATAGATTCAGATACAGCAGTGCCAGATGAGTATCCCTTTGAAAATTTCTATGACTCATTTAGGCAACAACTTGACATTAATTAAATAAAACCCAATTTGGTTTCCCTCTCCAAGCAGATTATTAGGTGCAGTTTTCAATATTCAGAATATCTTTGTCCGTGCATTCCTTCTTACTGAAGAAACAGTTTTGTTTTATGGACTATGAGACAGCAAGATATGATTGGGATCTATCCTACCAGAGGGGCACTTCTTCAGCTTAAAACCAAACAAGCTACAACGAAGGAGTACACATGGCATACAGCTCAGAGATGTTGAAAAATATAGTCATTGCTGGTTCATATTAGTTTCAGCAGCTCTTTTTCATCTGTAAAGACTACTGGAGTTAGAATGTTTTTTATTAAGCATGTCACTTCAGAACAATTTCCATTTTTAATGGATCATTTTTATATTGCAGATGTAAGTTTAGGAAGAGAAATTATATCTCTAGGCCAGAATGTGTTGACAAATCATAAGGAATTTAGCAAACAGCAAAAATTAGAAATAAAAGTGTGAACTGGTGGTAAAATTGAACATTAACAAGCACAATGACAGAAGAAAAGGTCTGTTCTATGGGAGTAAATCTTCATCTTTTCAAATCAGTAAAGGGCAGAGTTCAACCCAGCCCAGTGCTTAAAGCAATTCTCCCTGATTAGGGCTACACTCTGTCTTTCTACCAAAGCAGTAACATCTCTTTTGGCTGGCAGGAGTGGTTGCAGTGATGTTCGTTACATTAAAAATACTTTATCTGAATAAAAACTACTGTACAGATCCTTAATTTGTTCAGGGAAGTAGTATAATGTAAGCTACACAAAAGTTGTACTGTGTTGTTGGAAGCTCCATCTAAAGGAAAATATTTATGCTTTTATGTGTGGCTTTATCCTTAATACAAGGGAGCATCCTATGCCTCGTTCTGCGGGGTAGAGATGAAAAACTGAATGAACCCATTTCACAGTACTTAGAGCTATGCATCCTGTCTCAGAAAGGTGGATTTATGGCCTAGGTGGATATTAGAAGCTGATTAAAGGGTTCAAAACAGCATCAGTTCATGCATCTTAGCAGAAAGACCAGAAAACAAGAGAATTTTTGGGGACTGCTGCAGATAGTGGAATAGTAAAGGAATATAGCACTAGTAGTACCTAGAAGAGTTGTATGAAAGGATGTTGTGAAAACAGTTTCAGAAATGAAAGTGAACTTTTTGCTCAGGTAAAATGTTTGCTTTTAAAACATTAGTAGTTTAGTACTTGATGAGGAAAGGACTGGAATCAAGGCTTAAAAATGATGCTGTCAAAATGTAGTTTTCTCCGTAAGGGGTGAAATTAATGATGCTTTGAAAACAATGGGAGGACAGTTTTTGATAATATGGATTTTTCTGCACATTTGTTTGTAAAATCTGAAGTCTTTTTGATTTCTTCCCATCCCAACATCTTGACTGTAATGAAGAAATACCAATTCACAATCTGAGAACTTGCAGCAGGTAATAAAGGGGAGATTTATTATTTTTTTAATTTGTATTTCTTAGTGGTAGCTATGAAGAGCAAAACCTTCTTGTGCTCATTTAGCGTTCTCAATAGCTATATGTATATGAAAACAAAGAACTTCCTTTCCTGTTTTTCCCCAGAGGTAGTTACAATGAGTGGTAAATGGATGGAATATTTGAGTTGTTTCTGCTATTGGAATGTTGAAGTAGCTTAGTGTAGAGTGTGGACAAGGAAGATATAACAGATCCTTCAAAAAATAGTAGTTCCTATTGCTATGAAACAGTGTTCATCTTAAGTATGTGTAGTTTATATGTCATAGGCTATGGATTCATAGAGGGGTTTGGATTGGAAGGGACCTTGAAGATCATCTAGTCTACCACTGGCAGTCCACTAGACCAGGTTGCTGAAGGCCTCGTCCAGCCTGATCTTGAACACCTGAAGGGAGGGAACATCTACAACCTCCCTGTGCAACGTATTCCAATGTCTCACCACCCTTACTGTAAAGAATTTCTTCCTAATATCCAGTCTAAATCTACCTTTCCCCAAGCTTCAATCCAATGCCTCTCATTCTGTCACTACAAGTCCTTGTAAGAAGTCCCTTCCCATCTTTCTTGTAGCCCCTTTAAAGTACTGGGATGCCACCTATAAGGTCTCTCTGAAGCCTTCTCCAGGCTGAGGATCTCCAGTCCTTACTGCAATTTGAATGACGGTTAACGAGAATTGGGTTTTTTTATTATTATTTTGTGATATTTGATACAGATTTTATAATTTTACTTAGTTGCTTTTATGATATGAACCAAACAACACCCTTTTCTATCTTACTTAGTTCTACAGGCTTTTATCTTAGAACTGACTTATACATGCAGTATGATAGGGGCTTTTTTCTTAATATAATGTTAAATTTATGTTTGACCTGATATCAGACTTATGTAAATCCTGGTAGAACACAGAAGAGACAAAAACACGGTGAAAATAAATTTTTTTTTTTTTACCTGATGCTAAGACACCTTTTCTTTAGCAAATCTCTTGCTGTCTTAAAGTGTGATCACACTTAATGACTTAGACATGACTAATTTAAGGAGTTCTGTAAATTCAGTTTTATTGAATTTGTGCTAGATTAGTTTAAAAGCATTTATGGGAACTTTAGCAAACAGTTATTATTTAGCAATTATGCTAATTTTAGGTTGGTTTATGATGGGGTGAAACAGCCCTGTTAGCTTTGCGCTGCTGTTTGTGTTCAGGGCCAGCAATTGCTGTCAGAATCTGAGCATCTGACCTTAAACTTTGCAGAGTGGGAAATGGGAGAATATCTCAAAAGAAGCACTTTTAAGTTTCTGTGGTAAAAGCCTATTCTGAAATTAGGAGTTCATTTTGCCATTGATTACAGAGGGGCCGTATTTCATGCCAACAATTAGGGAAATTCTGAAATACATGATGTAAAACAAAGATTCTTCCCTTGATGTTGGGAAAATGGGTGATGATATACTGAAAAAGGATATTTGAACCAACAATTTTCTAGTGATTATTGGTCATAAGGTTAGGGATTTGCATGTATTTCCATGTGTAATATGTACATGTGTAAACAAAGTTGGTTTTGTTTTCCTAATAGAAGCCTGGAGTGTGTATACTGGAAAATAAAAACCTGAGATTTGGCTGGAGGAGAACCAGAATGGGAGGGGAAAAAAAAAAAAGGGAGTCAGAAGAGCAAAGCAATATGCTTCTGCCTTTCAAACAGTCATGAAACAGAGTCATTTTCATTGGAAAAGACCTTTAGGATCATCAAGTCCTACCATTATATAACACCGCCATGCCTGGTGCTAAACCATGCAGGCAATTCTGTGTACTGTGCAAATCCTTTAGACCTTTGACTTTTAGGAATAATGAAATTCAGCACTTGCCAGGAACTGTTGTCTCAACAGTGTCTCTTTACTCTTTGCATTGATGAGTTGAAGTGTTATATTACTAGGCCAGAAAGTAGCATAATACATCATTCACAGTTTGCAATCTGCAGCATTGAAAAGTTATGGTATTGCGTAGGTGCTGCAAGAATATCTGGTTTTCAGTGATAATTTTTTACTTGAGTTTACTCAGAGATACTCTTTATTTCTTGCTGTTTGCAATGCAGAAACATGTAAATACTTTCTCAGGTGAATGTAGTAGAATGTACTGCAATGTAGAGTATTATTTTGTCTCTTATTTTGCCTCTGTTTTCTCCTTTTTTCCCCCCCCCTATCTCTTTGCGTGTTTGTTTTGTTATATTATGTTTGTTGTGGTTTGTTTTGGGGTGTTTACTTCTGTTTTTTTCAGGGTAGTGAGCCAGTTAGATCAGGAGTAGCCATGACAGATCTTGCTACTGGGTTGTATGCATATGGAGCAATTATGGCTGGCTTACTTCAGAGGTACAAGACAGGAAAAGGACTGCACATTGACTGCAACCTCTTGTCATCTCAGGTAGGAGTTTTTTAAAAATTGCCTATACTTGTGTAGATACTTGAACTTGAGAAGGCCATTGTGACATGAATGAAAATTAGCTAGTACAGGTAACATCTCTTGTGAAGAGAAGGCTGAGAGGGGATCAATGTCTATAAATATCTGAGGGGTAGATGTCAAGATGAAGATGATAGTCTCTTTTCTGTGGTGCCCAGTGACAGGACAAAGAACAGTGGGTACAAACTAGAGCACCAGAGGTTCTGCCTCAACATGAGGAGAAAATTCTTTATGCTAGGGGAACTGAGCACTGAAACAGGCTGCCTGGAGGTTGTGGGGTCTCCTTCTCTGGAGACTTTGAAAACCTGCCTAGATGTGTTCCTGTGTGGCCTGCTCTTGGTGTTCCTGCTTTGGCAGTGGGGTTGTGCTTGATGATCTCTGGAGGTCCCTTCTAATGCCTAGCGACCTGTGATTCTGTGATGGTAATGGCATTAGTGCCATTAGTAGCATTACTACCAAAAGTGACTGACTGACTTGTGCAGAGGAATCAAGTGTCACCCATGTGTCAAAGTAATCCAGGAGGTCTACCTTTTGGCTCTGGAGACTGCAGAATAAAGTCATCTTGAAGATACAGCGTTTTCTCGTGTCACATTCAAGAGAAATCTCACCAAACATGTTTTGATTATCAAAGGCATACCATATACCATGAATAATGAGGACTTTTTATTATCTTTGGGCATTGTAAGCACTTTTGGTGATACTGGTATGAGCTGCATATGATTGGATGATCCGTTGTCTCATGGATGTAGATAGCTGCTGTTAGCAACTGTCTGTATGGTCCATAGTAGTTTTTGTGTATGTCTTAACGTACATCCAAACTGTACCTAGTACTAATTAAAGCTACTATAGTGCTCCAGTATTTTCACCTCTATTTAAACACATTTTTCTTTACATTATACCTGTGAGTACATTTGAGAGATGATAAGGTGCCCATTGTGCTATATGGTGGCCCTGATGTGAGCAGGTCAGACAAGGTGACTCTAGAAGTTACTTCCCACCTCTCTCATTGTATGATAAAAATGACAGGGACTAACGGTTGAAGTTGCTCTTGTTTTAATGCCTGCTGCTTTTGTGTAAATACTCACTGAAATCAGACCTGGAAAGGAGAGTGAACCCTTGCTTAAATCAACAGAGAAGTTTTCATTTGGTCCTTACAGATTATTTCTGAAACAAACACTTCACACACTTACATGTATTTGTGAATACTGTGCCCACTTGAAAAATGTAATCAGCAGTTTAGAAAAATATTTGAAATGTATGTTATGGTCTCATTAATTATTTTGTTTATATGTGGATTATTTTTTTCTGATTTTGTTTAAGATACAGTGTTTGTTATGACAGCTTCTGCTTGATCATCTTTATTTCTAATTTTATTGAAAGAATTTCTGGTAATTTCTATTAATTTCCAGAGTTGCTCTTAGTTTCTGATTCCTTGTTCCACTGTATTTTGGTGTGGCTTGGGTTTTTTAAATTATTTTTTTTAATGGAGCCTTCTTGATGTATTATTTTGTGCTTTATTGAATGCTGAACATAAGATGAGTTGCTGTAGCTCTCTTACTTCTCCTTTGTCACCTCATCTGTCTTTAAAAACTTAGGAGAGATTGGTCTGTGTTCAAAAGTGTTCTCACCTCAAAAAATTTCCATCTGAAGTTCCACATCATCATCCTTTAGGGCACTCACATATACAAGAAAGGGAATGAGGGTTTGGATACGCGTTAGTGAACAAAGCATGGTATGTGATTTTGATTTCTATGTGCTTAGCTGATGAAGTAGAAAATGGTGAAGAGACTTTAACTCATTCCAGAGACTTTAACTCATTCCATGCTTGTTATCAAGTTACAGTTATCTAAAAGTTACTAGGAAGTAATTCCATACAAACACACTCTTGCTAAAGAATAATTTTTTATTTCACTTTAATGTTGGGTAAATTAAACTGAAATAACTTGATGTTTGGGATAGAGCTGTTATTCAGAAAACTGCTATTTAGTTACATAATCCCATTGCTTCAGTCCAAAATGACTTTAGGGTGCTGGACCAAGACTGTAAAGAGAATGTTCATTAAAATAGAAAGACAAAAATAGATATAGATGCTGGGGTACCAAAAATTAACCCCATGTGATAAATCCTATTTTAAAAGATGTGTTAAAATGAAGGACAAATGTAACCGACAACTGAGTCTGAGAATGTCTAGTTTTCCTGGCTTGTTTTCTTTTTTGTAAAACTGGTGGTTACTTTTAAGTCTTTAAGGGCAAGTGTACTAAGAGTGTAGCATAAATCTAAAAAATAATAATAATAATAAAAAAAAGAGCTTTCCTTTGCAGTATTTCTGGTGGTAGTTTTTTGCAAAGAGAAAGACAATTACTGTGATACGATAAGGTTCTTGAAAGATCGGTGCTTTCAGAGGGATTATGGTTTTGCACAGCAAGCTGAGATAGCTAAAACTAACTCTTCCTCATGTGATGAATGTTTAAAAAGAGTGGCCTTTTGAAATCTGTAATGAATGCTGCCAAAGCAATAAGAAAACCTAAGTTGTATGCTTTTAGTTTAAGTTCTTGTTGCAGTTTATTAGTGTTGGGATCTAGAGGTCAGATAGATGTATCATGGTAACTTTCTCTGCTGCCTGAGTTTCACTGCTGTGTAGCAATTTTTAATAAGAAAAAAAAAAGGAAATTTTTTCCTGTGTGAAAACCTGTCCTACCAGTAGTGTTACAACAGCAAGGTCCTGTGTGAAATGTGGCTTTTGTCAGTCAGTATTTCATGCACTAAGCTAATACAGCATCTTGCTTTGCACCTTTTGTCCATCCCTTCATCTGAACAGAGAACTGTGAAGCTGACCTATACAGATGTCTTCACTGTGCACCACTAATGACTTGGACTATGTCAGGAAGGAAAAAAAAAATCTTAGGCGTTTTAAAGCAATTACATGAGTAGAACTTCCTGAAATCCATTTGGTTTATTTTATAACAAAACCTCTAGCATATATATGTCCATCTGTGTCTGTGCTATTTTCTCTGCTTTCACTTTTCTGCACATCTTGTAGGAGTGCAAGAGGATTTTTAGGTTTTTTTTGTAGATGGGAGAGGTGGGGCAAGACTGAAGGATGCTTTTGATATTAATTTCCTGCACAGATAGGCTAATAACAAAGAACATTGAACTGAATTCAACTGCCAGCAAGAATGATCTGAAGCTGTTTAAAGAAATATCCCGCTGGCAAGGTTGTTTAGTATTTAACTAGTCTGTGTAGAATGCAGTAAGTGAAATCCTGTTCTTTAAAGAAATGTTATTTTTAAAGTATCTTAAAAAGACATTTTTCATATTCTGCACAAAAACCACTTTTGCCCTATAGCTTTATAACAGTTTATTAGTGCCACAGATGATTTCTTTCCCCACAACAAAATAGAATTATTTTATTGACAAGACAGATATGGTGAGCGCTAGGATGTGGTTTTGCAGTGAGCACTAACTTTCTATATCTCTCATCTATACACTTTTAACCCATGTCATAAAATACCTTTGAAATTTTTTAACTTTTAGATGATTTACAGTTGTCAGCTCCAGACCTTTCAGCATCTAAATAGTGTCCTTTAGATGACGCTAGTAAATAAGAAGGAAGTGGGTTTTGGATTTGGTTCCAATTATGCAATTGTGCCTTTTCTTCTGTTGTGGCTTAAAAAAAAAAAAAAATCTCTTGGAAGTTTTAATATCCTTCCTGTATTTAATTACAACCAGGCTCCAACAAATACTGTAACAAGTTGGTTTCTCTTAGATTGAAAATCTGTAAGAAGTGTTTTACATTTAACATTTCTGCAATTTTGGACTGTGTTTTTTTTCCCCTCAGATTCCACAGACAGGATAGTGTAGTTAATATTGTTTGTATTATAAAATTGTCCATTGTTTGTATTATAAAATTGTCCATCAGACAGTTCTCTGCTTCTTATTATTATGTTTTAGTTTGCACTTAACATAGCAAACTCTTAATCTTTTCAAACTTTTGAGGTGACCCTAGAAAAACCTAACAAATGGATATAAATTATTTACTGTTTCTTTTTTTTTCTACTGTAGTTTGGTAGTTAGTTTACTCAGACAAAAGTGTGATTTAGAAACTCTAGTTTTTGTTTCTACATCACTTTTTCCCAAGATGATTGTGTTTAAAGCTTACCTACTTAAGGTGATTTTAGTGCTCACTATTCAGAGCTTTTGTGACTTATCTTTCAGAAATTACTAAGTGAAACTGGTGACAGTTACATACTGCCTGTAGGATTTATATGGCATGACAGGACCTCTGAGCAGTAAGTTGTGTGAGAAGTATCAATCTTGGAACTCAAATACTATTCAGGTGTCTTGACTGTGTCTTTTTGCTCCTCTGCTTGCTAAGAGTTGCAAGTTGACAGCGTGCAGAAAGAAAATCTGCTTTTTTAGAGGCCATAGCTGCTGGAGATTTCTGAGGCTAGTTCAGAGGACTCTAACACAGTTGTCTTGGTTTGGGTATGGTTTGAATAAGCTGTTCTTTTTTACAAGCTTATAAAGCATCAGCTTTGCAAAACATTATACTCTTCATCTCCATCATGATAAAAAAATCTTGTGTGTGCTGTGTGGAGATCTTGCCTTTTTCACTGCATGGCTCTGATACAGAAAGATAATATACGAATCGATGTGAACATCTCTTTAAATATATACTGTGCACTAAACATTTTTCTTGGCTACTATTCTTGATAATTTCAAATGAGGGCATCAGTATAACTAAGAACAGAACTTATCCCTCAGGGTTTTAAGTAGCTAGGATTTTATTGAATAGAGCAGAAGACCATACTAACATGACAGTAACTCAATTTAATATTGGCCTCTGTGGAATGTGTGTTGTGATTTCTAATGATTAGTTATGCAAGAAGTCATCAGTAGATCATACTCCAACTGGATCTTGGATTTATTTAGTGGCTTTCTTTGCTCTGTAAACAGAACGTGCACCCAGATTGCAAGGGAATTTATGTTATATATATATAAAGGTACAGTAAATTCTGTACCTTTTTGTCTTTATTATTATTGTTTCTGTGCTAAAGGACCTAAGTATGATTGTGCTGTACCTTAATTTTTATGGGTGGTGAGATGGTCCACTGCTTAGATGAATGTGTTTCATTTAACAGTAGGAAGGAGCGGATATTTTGGGTGTTTTGTTTGGGCTTTTAAGTTGCTGTAATTGTAAGTCAGCAGAGGAGATCCATGTGAGCTGCATCTATGTATATAAATATGTACAGCATTGTGCATGCACAGAGCAAATAAAAGCATCCTGTGCAGAAAATGACCTGAAGGAGCTGCTACAGAGAATGGTAGAGGAAAGGGAGAAGCTGTAGTTGAGGAGGTGTTCAACCTCTGTCTCAGAACTGTGATGAGAACCATGATACACACATGGACCAAATGCATCTTCTTTTGCTACAAGAAGCCAATTTTCATGGAAGGAACTGATGATGATTAACCTCACCACCAGTGCTGCGCCAACTAGAGCTCACCTTAGCCCAAGATTTGTGGGGACAACCATTTTAGCAGGGCCTGTTGTGACAGGACAAGGGCTGATGTTTTTAAACTAAAAGAGGGAAGATTCAGACTGACTAGAAGGAGGTTTTTTGCACTGAGGATGGTGAGATGCTGGTCTAGGTGCTCAGAGAGATGGTGGGTGCCCTGTGCCTGAAAACATTCCACATCATGTTGGACAGACTCTGGGCAACCTGCTGTAGTTGAAGTCCTCGCTGGCTGTGAGGTGGTTAGACTGGATGACCTTTAATGGTCCCTTCCAATCCAAAGCATTCTGTGATTCTTGTGTTTGAGGTGCCTCTGTCATCAATTAGATGAAAATGAGGAGAAAGATAGAAACAATGTACACATAGGAAAAACAGAACATCTATCTGGAATGAGGAGGCAAGATTGTTTAAAGACTGGAGAAGACATTTTTTTGGTTAGTGTATTATTTAGATGACCTTTAAATAGGGATGTAATTCTGGAAATGCAATCAAGATCTTTGTTGTAGTTTATTGCCAGCAGATCATATTTCGTGAATATGCTAACTATTTGGAGAAGGATAACCTGGATAGTTCAAAAGAAATGGGAATAATTTAAGCAACCAATAAAGGACTTTAGCATACTCTGAAAGTTTATCCCTCCCTTTAAAACTCAGGGGATCCTTCAGAAGTAATTCTGTTAGTTGTTTGAATTTGGAGAGGGCCATTCAACACCTTGTGTGGCATTTATTTATGTAAATAGCAAGTAAGATGGAAGAGGTTTCAATTTTATGTAATGGAAAAAGTTAAGTTAGCAGAACAGCTGATCTCTATGCACTGTTGAACCTCTGGGAATCTAATCAGTCATAACAAGTACACCAGTTTTGGGTATGCTACTGGAACAATAGCTAAGGTTTTCACACTGCTTGGTTTGATCACCTCAGACAGCTCTGACTGAAATGTGTTGATAATTTATAAAGATGATGAAGTAAAGGATGATGCTGGAACAAATCTGGAGTAATGACTTCTTTTTCATCTGGTGGAGTTCCGCTACAATTACTCTTTCTCCATGTAAAACACATTAAAATGCTTTGCTTCTTTGGACTGAATATCTGTAGTACAAGATTCCTCTGATAAAAAAAAATAATTAATTATGTGAAGTTATTTTCAAATCAAAAAGCAGTTTTGATCTTACTCCACAGCTTGGTAGTGCTATTGAAATATTTTCATAGATTGATTGAGGAAAAACTTCCTTCTTCAGAGAATCATTTGCAAATTTCTTGTTATTATTCAAAATTCATTATCAAGCAGAAGTGCCATATTTTGACTTCAGACTCATTGGTGATACGAACTCATTTATTTTTCAAATCAAATAGATCTTTGGACCAGCTTTCTTGGCCTTTGGACTTGTATGCTGTTGAGCAGCTTGGTAGATGAACCACATATGCATTGTGTGCAAGCATTAAAGTACTCTAAAAAGCTGGACAACTGAATGGTGGGTGCAGAGGCACAGACGTACACTCTTGTGTGTGATGAAATATCCTGCTTCAAACATTTTATTCAATTTCATGAGTTTGTTTCTTGTGTAGTGTTAGCACACAAGTGCTTCATGGCAGTATCCAGAGATCCTTCAATGTTAAGACAGTGTTGCTCTATTGAGATAATACCTTTACAGCCAGAGGAAACTGTTGACATTATTTTTGTGGAGGGACAATTCTTGTACAGGATGAAAATGAAATCGTCTGGAGCAAATATACTTGAGATGCTTCTTTTCTGTGAAAGTTTTAAAGCTGATAAATGTGAAGACAAAGTAAGTGTTGTAAATGGTTAGGTGTATGCAGATTTTCATTGCAAATGGCACTGTTTCTAATCACAAGACCAAAAGAGAAAAGTGCCTTACTACAGCTCACAGATGTTGGCAGCTTTCCATGGAAAAGCATCCTCGTTACCCATTAAATAGAACAGTACAAAGCCTCATGAAGTGTTTGGAGGATCTGAACTGGAGCCTCTGGATGCTACCCTAGTACAAATAATAAGAGAAATTGCTGTAGTTATTCTGCTGCCTGTCCTCACAGGTAATTCATTTTTATGTAAGCCAAATCTGTTTGCCTGGGTTTCATTTGTATGTTTTGCACTTTTAATTCTCAGTTGTCAAATATAGCTACTGTTTTTAGAACAGAACAGAGTAATTTAGATCATAAAAGACCTTTAAGATCATCAGCTGTTAACCCAGCACAGCTAGCTCACCATTAAACTATGTTTTTCAGCCCCACATCTACATGTCTTTTAAAGCTCTCCAGAGATGGTGACTCTGCCACTACCCTAGGCAGCCTGTTCCAGGACTTGCCTAGGTGAATAATTTTTTTCCTAATATCTAAGCTAAACCTCCCCTAGCATAACCCAAGGTTGTTTCCTCTTCTATAAGTTGTTCCTTTGGAGAAGAGACCAACCTCCACCTCGCTACAACCTCCTTTCAAGTAGCAGTAGACAGTGATAAGGTGTCCCCTCAGGCTCCTTTTCTTTAGACTAAATAAACCCAGATACCTCAGATGCTCATAAGACCTGTTCTGCAGACCCTTCGGCAGCTTCATTGCCCTTCTTTGGCTAAGCTCCAGCACCTCAATGCCCTTCTTTTAGTGAGGGGCCCAAAACTGAGCCCAGTACTCAAGGTGTAGCCTCACCAGAGCTGAGGATTGCCTTGACCTAGGTGTGGGAACTTGGCCTTGTTGAACCTCATGTGCCCTGACTTTAGTCTTCACCTGACCCATATCCCTCAGGACTGTGAAATCAGTGTATGTTTGCTGCTGCCTAGGTTGCCAGTAATTTTGACATCACTGATGAGCTTACTTGCATTAGTAGCCATCAGATCAGCATTGCATCCACTCTGGGATCTGCTCCATAATCTTCCCTGGCACCAAGATCAGACTGATGGGTCTGTAGTTCTCCAGATCTTCTTTCCAGCCTTTCTTATAGATGGGCATTGTATTTGCTAGCCTACAGTCAACTGGGACCTCCCCACTTAGCTAGGACTACTGGTAAATGATAGAGTGGCTTACTGAGTATTTCTGCCAGCTCCTTCAGTACCCTTAGATGAACCCTGTCTGGTGTGTGTTTGAGTGGTGTAACAGGTTGCTAATCACTGGTCCTGTCTGCCTGCTGGGTCTGCCCCAGACGATATTCAGTATGCTCTGGTAGTCTCTCCTTTTCTCCCAGTCACTGATACTCCTCAGCCTACTCACCTCCTCTTGGAGGTCTGTCACTAAGTGGAAGAATTCCATTACCTGGATGCACCTTCTGTGACTCAAATTGTTCTGTTTGTGATTCTCTACATGAGCAGAAGAATCTGTGAGAACTTAATCTGTGCTGCTTTCTAAATAATCAATGCCATACAACCAGACTTAAAAAAACAAGGCAGCTGTAATTTGTATTAAATACATTAAAAAAAAAAAAAAAAAATAATATTAGAAAATTTATTGCAGGATTAAAAAAAAAGTATAAAATTTAGTAAAGAAGCATTTTGTAAGTCGAATTTTGCCCAGATTTAGTAAAGCTGTGTGAAAATACAGAGTGTAATTTAATATTTCAGTAAATATATGCTTCAGAGAAGATGGGAGACTTGAGGAAATGATTGTAGAAGTGTCATTTATAGTTAAGGTTGTCTGATATGTCTGTTATCAGAGCCTGATTTTAGTTTTTATAACTTTGCCAAAGTTTTAACTGTTTTGGCTGAATTTTCCACATCATGGAACTGCCAAAAAGGGATTTGTTTTCAAAGTTACTATTAAAATGATTCATCTGTTTCCAGGAACAAGTTATGGGAAAATACGTTGAGGGCTTTTTTTTCTTTTTTCTTTTTTCTTTTTTGTCCTCCTGGGAAACTCAGTGCCTTTATTCTTTGGAGTGGAAATTTGAAATCTGGCAGATGAATCACTCTTGTGTCAGAGAAGTGTCTTTTCAAAGGAACTCAGGGTGGCAGGAGGTGCAATGAGTACGATATACCATGTGCGTGAAGGCTGCTAGGGACTTACTGGGAGATTTGGTGGAGTGGTTGGGCTGTGTATTCCTAAACAAATTAAAAGTTGAATATTCAAAAAGTACCTATAAATTAAAAGAGTCAGAAATACAGTAGAAAAATGCTGTAGGAGCATATGATTAAGGTTTATATGTAAGTGGACCAAAATCCTGCACAGAGTGTATAGACTAACTTTGGAGTTCCTGGGTTTTTGTAACCTGAATATTGTCTTTAATATATATATATATATGTGTGTGTGTGTAATTTCTTTTAAAGTGGCAGATTCCTTAGAGTTGTTGCAGTGTGGTTATGAACCTGAAACAAGAGTTTTTCAATGGTTGAAGTAGTATGATTTTTTGCACTTTGGCCAAATTACTTCATAGAATTGTAATAAAAAAAATGTTATTTATTGTTCACTTTAAAATATTGCTTTCCTTTGACCAGAGCTCATTTAAAAGAAATATTTTTTTTCTCCTCTTTCATGTCAGTACTGTCTATTAGGTTCTCTGTCTAGAAGGTTTTTTATTTCTGATCCTTCACCTGAAATTCATCTGAATTTGTGTAGGTTTCTTATTTTGTAAAGAGGAGACTAAGGAGATAAAGGAGTTCATTTAACATTTTCTTTCTTTTAAAGCTGAGTGCTAAATTATATATATTCTTAAAATTTCAAGTCCTACATCTGTTAGTTGCATGAATCCTTGCAATTGGTACTGCTAATTGAGTCTTAATCAGGAGATAATCTCTGTGCTGTGGGAAGCACAGAAGTGTTCATTCTGGTCTTTTATGAACTCTAAGAAGCTCATTAAAAAAAATAATTTGTGGGTCAGTTCTTTTCATTGCTGCATTTCACTGAATTCAGCAGATCTGTGGTATGCAAATACCTTGTATTTTCGAAACTGTTTCAGCTTTTTTTTAAAATTTGTATTCTTTTATTATGTATTGCAAAAGTTGTGTTCAGTCACCTCTTTCACACTTCAAAAGTATCTACGCAATTGAACACTTTAAGATCAAATTTTCTCTATCTTTAGCTTTTTTTCCCCCTCTGAGAATCAGTGTTCAAGATGGGGTTTCCAAATATCTTACCTTCGCATTTATATTTTTTCTATTGTTTCTAGCTCATTGAGCACTTCCTAGCACATCATTTCCCCTGACTGTGATGTGCAGTGTGCTCTTTGATCAAGTGGCTAACTTCAATGACAAAGTCCCACAAGCTGCATATGATTTCTGCCAGTGTTGGGTGAAGGCCCTACACCAAGGCCTGTTTTAAAGTTGCAGTTATTTGTCATTAAGGGTTTGATTGTATCTTCAGAAGATTAACTGTGTGGCTGGGAAGATGCTTCAATGCCAGGAGTTTTCTTCTGTGAAGGGTAAATTCCTGGTCACTTTTTGACAGTATTGCTGATTTTGTCCAGAGCACAGTGCTCCTGATGTGACCACAAACACTTTTTAGGAGGGGCTGTGTGCTCTGTAGTAGTAAGCTTTGGTCTATGTGATAGTAGTGTTGCATTTTTAGTTAGCTTTTGCAAACCTCTTTGGAACCATTCATGGAATTTACTGGTCTGCAAAACAGTGTTTGAAAGGAGCCACAGCACTGCTGGCTCTGGAAGGGGAAGGAAAAATTTGTGTGGAGGGATATTGTGGGACAGCAGTTGTGAACTCAGGAGAAGGTCAGACCTGCTGCCTTGTGCGTATGTAATGACACCACAGTGGAGTCTTGCTCCTTTGTGGGCAGTGGCTTTACTTGCAGGTGTAGCCCAGTCTTTGGTTATATGGTACTCTTGAACTGATGTTTAGCTCCTGCAAGGCTCTCAGCTCCAGGCAGGATTCCTGGACTTATATAGGTGGTGTTTGTTGACAAATACTGGGAAGACTGTGGGTTCTTGCTGGACCCCTGTGGAAAACTGCCTTGAATTGTGACAGCTTTCTTGCCTCTGCCCAAGGCTGTGGTTCCTGCAGCCCAGTTCATTCTTGCAGGAGTTCGAAACACAGTTGCCTACCAAAAAAAATGATGACACAGCACCATTCATTGTGGCACAGTGCCACATCCTCAGCCACTTGGGTCAGTGCTTAAAATGTAATGTAAAACACACATGCACTGCATGGTAGCAGTGAGGTGACTCCAAGCTAGTGAGAACTAACTGCTGTGATTAAGCCTTCTGGCTCAACTTAATCAGACTTTAACTAGAAGAGTACTTTTTTTTTTTGTAAATGAAGTGTGTTATTCATAGAACCAGGTCGTACAAATATATGCATGAAAAGGACGATGGAGGACAACTGCAAAGCAGAATTAATCAAACTTGAATGTTGATTTATTAGTGTTAAACTATTTATTGCAACATGGAAAATGAATGAAACAGCAACATCAGTCATTAGGTAAACACTAGCACAGGATCAGTGATTTTAGGAGAGCTTTGTAAGTGTACATTAAATGAGGATTGTGGTTTTATGTTCAGGTTTTTCTCATATAAATACCTTTTTTCCAGGACACCAATGGAAAGGAGCTTGTCCAGGATGATTTTTTTTTCTATGAAGTTCTAAATTTGTGTTATTAGTTCAATAGTATAAAGTAAGTTTTCTGTGCTGTGAGTGCCTGTGTCTCAAAGTTCCTAAAATATAGCCTACATACCTCCTTTTACAAAGAACTGCAAAAAAGTAAATACACTTAAAAAAAAGTAAATGAGAAAAAATATAACTTGGCTGAGAGTCAAAGGTTTGTTAAGATACGTGGCATGAAAGCAGACACAAAATTGGAGGGAGAAGAAAGTAAAGAATATAATTAAATTGTTGTTTTCTCCTCTTTCCAATTACCTGTCTCCTTTTCTTGTTCATATGCACTTGTTGAAGTTGCATGTAAATGATTGATTGACTCAGTGAACTCATGGTAATAAATTATGTTTGATGTGCGATCTGGAAAAAAATCTTTTGAAATTCTGTCTCTTTGCTTTGTCTGCTCACCTTGTGGCTTTTAATATCTTGTTTCCCATCTGTCTGATTCCATCATAAACTGAGCATAACTTTCCAGACCTTAATGCATCTCTCTTTCTTCTGGTCTAATTTAGTATGTAACACAAATATGTGATTTGGCCATCAACAGTAACATCAGAAAGGAATGTTGAAGTGTGTGTTCCCTTTATTTCACATGAATAAAGAAATGCTTATCTGTAGATATTTGGTAATAGATATTTGCAGTTCACAGATATGTCCCTGAAAGCAAATGAACACAGAGATGTTTGTATCATTGTATTACATCAGTTTTAAGTAGCATTTAAGTCCAAAGGTTACTTTTAAGGATTAATTCTTAATTAAAGAATGAAAGAAATGGGTCTCTAAGGTTTCAAGAAAACAGTTTTAAATATAGATTTACAAATTCTTAACTGAATATGTAATACAGATGCACCCAAACTTCATTTTGAGAGATTAATTGTACTATAGATATTCTTACTGCAAGAAATGTCTCTTGACAGTGAGGTCACAGATTCACAGAAACATTCAGGTTGGAAAAGACCCTAAGGATCACCACATCCAACCAAAAGTCTTAATTGTGTCTTGAATTACAGAGGAATCGGCAGAAGTAGTCTTATTTTGTGAAAGACTTTTTTTCCACTAGGGTATATAATGTCTGTAGAAATGTTTGGTTGGGATTTTTTTCTTTTTTGTATGCTTCTAGTTCAGCAGTTTGCTTACCAGCAGTTAAGATATAGATAGATGAATTATTTCTGTTCTTTATTAGGGATATGAAATCTGTATGTTGAAGGGGTTTTTCCGTAGTGCCTTTTTAGTGAGAGTTAAGTCTTTGGAGAGACCAGAGAGAATGCACTGAGCCTGAAGGAGAGGAAAGGGAAAAGCATGGCAGTCCTGGGACTGTCCTTAGCAGTTTCATTGGATAGCAGGAGTCGAGTGAGTCTTGTAAACCTGCTGAGTTCATTAGAGAGCTGGTATGAAAGGGGTAAGAGGCCACAGAGTTTACCCACCTAAGTGCATTTATAGATAAAACACAAAGCAATGAAATATTTCCATTGATGTGGTCAGTGTAAGTATATTTATATGATCAAGATGATAATACTACTACTTCTGCTTCTTTTTGGCTGGCTGATTCAGCTGTGAATGAGGTACCCAACTGAGGAAAGGATGCCAAAAGGAACAAAAAGTATTTCCCCTGAATGATTTATTAAAAAAAAACCAACCAAAAAACCCCCAAACAAACATGTAATAAACCAAGTAATTTCAGGAGGACACAGAAGCATATGCATTCATGCAAGTCATTGGTACATTGACTGAAAAGAATTATTCTTCAGACTAAATGTTGTGTTGAACTGAGGCCTTGATGCAGTCTAAGCAACTGTTAGTTCCAAAATTTCATTCTTCACTAAGCTTCTGACTTCCTTGAAATTTGCTTCTGTTGCTTCTGAAACAAGTCTTTGAGCAGAAACTTTAGTAGCAGAATTCCAATATCTAGTGAATATTATGTTTTAATTGTTTTCTTGCATATTGTACTGTGAAAAAGTGCTTCAGGGAAATCTGTATTTGTGTGCTTTCTACCAGTGAAAAAAATTACATTAATCTAATTACAAATCTGTATTAATGATTTTTTTTTTTTTCTGGAATGGGTAGAAGTTTTTTTGTGAGAGTTTGTGATTACTTTTTTTGTTTATGTAGCTAGTATATCTATTTCTACAGCATAGAATATAAACAAACAAATGGAATGCAATCTTGTCTCCATTATATTCAGTATTAATATTTTAGGATTCCTGTTTCAATAGGTTTTCTTTCACTATATTCTTTCCAGGGTTACCTTTGGTACAGCATTTTATTCTAGAAGTGTGAAAAATTAAATGGTTGTATCTCAGGGGGCATGCTTGTGTCCTGTTCTTGAAAGTAAAAGCCCTTTGTACTGGATGCATCTCGTCTGTTACTGAAGTTTGTGTGGAATAGAATATTAGAATCATAGAATGGTTTGGGTAGGAAGGGACCTCCAGTGGTCATCTAGTTCAGCTCCGCTGCAGTGAGGTTGCCGAAGCCCTGTCAAACCTCATAGAATGGTAAGGTTGGAAGGGAACTCAAAGATCATCTAGTTCCAACCCCTACCATAAATAAGGACATCTCCCACTAGAACAGATCACTCAAGGCCTTGTCCAACCTGGCCTTGAATGCATCCAGGGAGGGAGCAACCACAACCTCTCTGGGCAA
Source organism: Eubucco bourcierii (assembly GCA_013396675.1). Classification (NCBI taxonomy): domain Eukaryota; kingdom Metazoa; phylum Chordata; class Aves; order Piciformes; family Ramphastidae; genus Eubucco; species Eubucco bourcierii. The sequence goes on from VWZE01004432.1 coordinate 611,074, forward strand.
CCTGTTCCAGTATCTCACCACCCTCATTGTAAAGAACTTCTTCCTGACATCCACTTTAAATCTGCCCTCTTCCAGTTTAAACCCCTTGTCCCTTGTCTTATCATTACTCCCCATTGATAGGGCTCTGAGGTTGCCCAGAGCCCTGTTGAGCCTCACCTTGAATATGTCCAGGGATGGGGCCTCAACTGCCTCACTGGGTAATCTGTTCCAGTGGTCCGCTGCCCTCATGGTTAAGAATTGGTTCCTAAACTTCAATCTAAACCTACTCTTCTCTAATTTCAAACCATTGCCCCTCATCCTATCACTACAGGCCTCTTTAAACAGTTCCTCTCCAGTCATCTTGTAGGGCTCCTTCTGGTACTAGAAGGCCTCTATTAGGTCTCCCTGGAGCCTTCTCTTCTCCGTGCTGAACAGCCCTAGCTCCTTCAGGCTCCCCTCATAACAGAGATGTTCCAACCTCCCGACCATCTTTGTGTCCCTCCTCTGGACCGACCCGTTCCATCAGGTCTGTGTCAGTGACTGTGTGATGTTACACACAAACACAGAAGAATATCTAACCATTAATATTTCATCATCATTGCGTAGCTGTTTGCTGTGGTAGAAAAAAATATCACTCTGGAGTTGACCCCGATTTGAAAGGACCAAGAGGAATGGTGTGTCTAGAGTGTGTTATAAATAAATTACATACTTTTGTGACTCATTAAACTCTCTCTGTAATAACGGTGTGTTTCGTTCTACGTTGCTGAAGAAGGTTGCAAATGCAGGGGAAAAGTTCATTCTGCATACTCCCAGAATAATTTCCTTAATTGCTGAGATTTTCCTGGGGACTGAAGGACAGACTAGACATTGTTCAACGGTTTAACTGAATGAAATGACACTGGGCTATAATAAGCTGCAGCTGAAATCCAACTACAAAGTGTTTTCCAACAGTGCTTGGGAATAAGGCGTTGTAGTTAGTATATGGCTATAGGTTTTGGAAGCAGCTAAATTCTCGTTTGCTGTATATTTTCCTAGGTTTTCTGATGAACTTAGTCACTGTGTTGATGATTCATAGCTAAATATTTGCTTTAGATGTGAGTGACACATTTGCATTGCCTTTTCAGCATATATGGAGAACAGAGAAGAAAATGAAATGGCATTCTTTTTCTAGGAATTCTGATAGAACACATATTGGAATGAGTTTGGTGTACTCTCAATTAATTACTGCATGTTTTCATGTAGATTAGACTTATTACTAGGCATAGAATAGTATAAACAATGGAATCATTGGCAAATTTCTTTCGTACAGGGGAGAATTATGAAGAAAATATATTTTTGGGAAAAAATGGCCATGTGACCTATTGTTTAGGCAAGCAGTTGCTCTTGTTGGCACAACTACTTAACAGCATAAAACAAATATATTCTCTCTGGTGTATTAGTGATAACCTTGCATGCTAACTAGCACACGCTGTATCTTCTTGAAGAAATAAGAATAAAGAGTCTGCCATTGATCTTATCAGCCTGGAGAAGAGAAGGCTTCCAGGAGACCTTAGAGTAGCCTTCTAGTGTCTGAAGGGGGCCTACAGGAAGGCTAGGGAAGGACTATTTACAAGGTCTTGCAATGACAGGACAAGGGGCAATGGGTTTAAATTGGCAGAGGGAAGATTTAGACTGGATGTTAGGAGGAAGCTCTTTCCAGTGAGGGTGGTGAGACACTGGCACAGATTGCCCAGGGAGGTTGTGGCTGCTTCCTCCCTGGAGGTGTTGAAGGCCAGGTTGGATGAGGCCTTGAGTAACCTGTACTAGTGGGAGGTGTCCCTGCCTATGGCAGGGAGTTGGAACTAGATGATCCTTGAGGTCTCTTCCAACCTTACCATTCTGTGATTATAACACAAACACTGACTTCTCTGCATTACTGCATCTTAAATGTTCACTGCTTTTCTGCAAGATATATTTGTGCTTACAAAGTATATATTTATTCCCTCAAATTATGGTTCCTAAATTATCATGCCATATATTTTTCACCAAATTAATCTTTTTTCCAGTTTTGTCTGACTAATGACTTGATAAATCTCTCCTTATCTTCTAATGGCAGATGATTTATCAAGGCCTACCACTTAATTAATATTACAGAGCATGTGGGGAGCTGAAGAATTCAGAAGTGTTTTCCGTAGCTTGACATGTAAAATGAGAAGCATAGGAGAAAGCAGAAAGATAATCTTGTAACTGGGAAAAAAAAGTCTTAGTGATTTAAGCATGGGATTGAAGTTCAGGAAATGGTGAGTTCTATCCCACAAATCCATCATGCTTCCCACTAGACTTTGGACAAGACACTGTTTTTCTTTCTTTGCTGCAAAATATTAAGGGTAATATTGTCTTATCTCTTAGGGTACTTTAATCCTAAATTTGTCTCGCCTAACTGGTAGGTAGAGGATATGTATTCTGTTTTGAGTTTATTGAGTTGTGCTTATACAAACACTTCCATGTTACAGCCTGAATTTTTCCGTATTTTAAGAAGTGTACATAATATGTAATATATTTCTGTGGTGTAAATGTTTTAACTTCTGTATTTGAAGCACATATCAAAAGACAGAAATCTCAGAGAAGTTGTAAGTGAAATTTCAGCTTTCCTGAATATTTTTTTTTCTGTTTCCAGGTTGCATGTCTCACTCATGTAGCAGCTAATTACCTTAATTGCAAAATTGAAGCAAAACGCTGGGGTAGTGCTCATGGGAGTATTGTTCCCTATCAGGTAAGCATAAAGCATTAGGGGTTTTGGCCTGCAGAATTCATGATTTTGTGCATTATGAGACTGAGAAGGGATTTACTTTTCCCATGACCTTCTGTAGTCTGTCTGTGTCTAGGCAGGACAAGGTTCTGTTGTTCATTGTCATTTCTGCATTTTGGATGTTTCTTCATCAGCAGTAGATTAGTAACAGAACACTGAAATAGATCAAAGGTGTTTGCTGAAATTGGATGACTTTAAAGCTAGCATGATGATTTGATTGCTTTTCACCTGACAGAGAAACTCTTTTTTAAAAAAGGGTTACCTGACTTCTATGCCAGTTATAAACTGAAATATTTCATCTCTGAATTTTGATGGTTTTGTCTTGTGAGTCTACAAGTCCAGTGTAAGTGAACGTGAACATCTGGGAGTTCTTCATATTTGTCATATTCTGTTGATTTTGCAACAAATCATTGTGGCTCGGTGAGACACCGGGTTGGCAAAGGGAATTAACCAGACCTCTGATCTCTCAGTCGGAAATCATAGTCTACTAGATCTAATGAAGAGTTGAAATCCCTTAAAAATAACATGACCTTTATCATATAAACAAGCACAGGGAAAAAAAAGTGCTGCAAGTTTTATCTTACTTCTGGTTATTATGGGAAATCTTCCAGTAAACAAATTATTCTTCTTTTTTAGCTCATCATTTTGTGTTCTTGATGGAACTCATACTAACTTTTGGAGATTTAGACATATACTTAATTATGAAATTCTATATTTCATAGTTTGTGGCATTTTTCATCAGTCATGTCTGAAACTGGGTAAGCAGAGCCTAGACTTCTTGATTTCTGGCCAGAGTCCTTTAAATCCTGAGAGGGCCGGTTCCCAGCATTTGTCTGGGCTATCTGCTCCTAAACACCACTGAATTTCTCCAGCATCTTCATTCTTTTCGAGAGAACGAGGGAAAGTCAAAGTGTTGTCTGTCTCAGGTGAAAATAATAGTGATCATAACATTAAAAGATTTGCTACTTGTAGCTATAGAAACTCTGAAGCGAAAAACCTACCATCAGAACACTATCACTGGCCTGCACAGACAGGCCTCCTCGGGTCTAAAACCAAAATCAGTTTTGAGAGCTATGTTTACTTGAACTAGGAGGCTTTTCCCAGTGCTTCCTGCTGCATAGTCAACCACTTTGTTATGAGTTAGCTAGAACAGATAGCAAATGATCTCAGACCAGTGGAGAGATGCTGCAGCTCTTTCTGCAAAGGCAACTGAAGTTCTTGTCTCTGGTGCAGTGCATAAACCTGTGGTTGGCAGAACATAGCAGTATGGCCCTGTCTTTTAAAGCCAACTCCTCGTGACCCAGTGTAACTGGGCATCCACTGCACAAGACGTTACATTCTGCTGCATTTCTGTGATGTGACCTTTGGATGCAACCCTTATTGAACTTTAGTGTGTGGAGTGTATGAAATAGATCTGAAGTGTCTGAAGTTTGTATAAGCAAACCCCAAACCCTTGCTAAACAAGATGCTTTATCTTCACTGGGCTCTATTTGGCTGAATAACTGTTACGTCATTTTGCCTTTGTTTCTTCACAGTCAAGATGAAAAGCAAAGCATGCACTGAGCACGTTGTGTTCCTTTTTTTTCATAGACAGCTCTCTAGATATAAAAAACATTGAAGAGATGGGTTTAGATGATCTTCTGATTAAATCCAGATTAATTAATATGTAAATAACTGTGGTTCCTGTGTTCCTGTCTCCTGTTTCTATAGTAGATATTAGAAATATTACCTCAACATTACAAAGAATTTAAATCTGAATTTCTTCATCCATAAACCAATAATTAACATGGATTTACTATGGATGGAGTTGTGTCTGTGTATGTGTTTATGGCTTATCTGTTAACATTCCATCAGTTAGCATAGTTAAAATTCTGATTGTAACCACAAATACATTATGCTTTCTAGAGATTATTTTTGCTTCACTAACATAAACTGTACTTGGGCTGCAAGTAAATGTGGGGGTTTTCTTTTAAGATATTTTTACAAGTCAACCACAATGCATCCAAATATGAAAGATCACTTTTCAGAAACTGAATTTCTGTTTTAGAACGAGCATGTGATAATTTTTTTTCCCTCCTTTTGTGTTTATTTGCTGCATTTTGAGTTTTCACACAGGTATTAAGTTTTATCTTTGAAGCAGTACAGAACCTCCAGTCTTGCTAAAAAGTGTCAGACTATGTTAAATTGTAGAAGATTGGGTAAACATGAGTAATCCTTTTACAGAATTAAAATGGCAGAAATCTAAATAATTTACATCATCTTTGTGTAACAGAAGTCTGATTGGAGTCATGCTAGAACGTGGTCATACTGACCAAAATGCAACCAAAAATATGTGTTGAAAGCACCTTAAAAATGTGCAATTGTTGCAGGAAGTGTTCTGGGCCACTGTTTAACACTTTCATTAGTATATGCAGAATGCTGCTGGGCTTTAATTGAGCTCCAATTGCATAATTTTATTCACACTAGCATTGTAGAAGGCACTCTTTTTCCTATTTCTTATTTTGCTCTTTAGCTTTTAGTTAATTCTGTAATTTCACTGTATTCCCTACTGACTGAAATCCAGAAGTATGTTTTCTTCCTGAATGCCTTTCTTACTTGTCTTCAAAAACATAACGGGCAGCTGGATTTTCTCTTTCCTGAAGATGTGTGTCAAGATGTGTAGCACTTCTGAAAGTCAATTTCTGATCTGAGTAACAAACTCTTAGTAAATGAGATATGAAGTAGTGTAAAGTAGTTATTCTTTTTTTTTCTCATTTGCTGATCACATGATGACTTTGTGACGTGATCATCTGAACTGAGGTTTCAGCTCTGTGTGCACATCACCAAAGAAAAGGACCTGAGGTTGTACTGAGCGTGCAGTCTTGTTCAGGCTTCCTGTAAAGTTGTCTGATTTAAAGATGTGCCACAGGTTCGCAGTGGAGGTGAACTTTGCAATATGCCACAAGGTTGAAGAACTCTAAATTCCAATCAACCAACCTTAGAAATAGATTTTTGGGTGCTGAACCCTTCACAAGAAAATTTCTGCTTTGAACATATCTGCTTTTCAATCTGAGCATTGTAGTTTGCTTAGGTCATCCTGTGATAGTGCATGTAACTGAATCCAAATTTGTGAGGTTTTAAGCATCAAACTACAAACCTTGAGGCCTGGGCTATATTCTAAGCATAATTAGCACAGTTTTACTAAACAAGTTGCTATGATGAGGCACCTTGTTTAGTTACAGCTGTCCTGTTATTATCCAGAGGAAATCAGGGGCTTAAAAGCATCCAGTTTACATGATTGTGCTGAAAAGTAAAGTTGTATTGCTGTCTTCCATTTGGACTGATAAGGTCTTCCATCATTTTTGTGATTTCAGTGATGTAGCTGTCTTGCCTGTACCGCATGTAGAATCTAGAGATTTGCTTTTTCATCTTCCAGTTGGCCCACTCAGAATGGATTTTCATTCTCTTGAGAAAGTCTATTAGTTTCATAGAATCATAGAATCAACTAGATTGGAAGAGACCTCCAGGATTGTGCAGTCCAACCTATCACCCAGCCCTATCCAATCAACTAGACCATGGCACTAAGTGCCTGATCCAGTCTTTTCTTGAACACCTCCAGGGACAGTGACTCCACCACCTCCCTGGGCAGCCCATTCTATTTCCTGTGGCAGCTAATCAGCCTGCTTTCAGACACTCAAGCAACTGGGCAGCAATTTCAGAGGCTAACTCAGCAGTTCTCGGGCTGTTTTCTCTCAGGCCTTAATGATGAAAGTCTCTGTGAAAACTGAGAAACCAACCTCTTACAGATATCCTCTCCCTAAAGAGTATAGTATTATTTCAGTTTGGTCCTAAGACTCCCAAGGTCTTCTCAAGTATACTTCAGTATATTTTGAGAATATGGAAAGGGCTAAACCATTCCAAATAGAATGGTCAGTGTCATCCTTGAGTAAAACAAGAAAACAAGGATATAATTTGCAGGACTTCCTTTTTGAACAAGTGTCTATTTGTAGAGTTCTTAATTAGATTCTTCAGAAGTGTCGTACTGTGGTATCACTTGATTGACTACCAACTGCACAAAGGTTTTTGTGTTGCTATGATTGTAAGAGATCACACTTGGCACTCTGCTTAGTAAGAAGTGCTGGAGTAGGGATTCTTTCACAGAATGTTAGGGGTTGGAAGAGATCTCCAGAGATCATTAAGTTCAACCCTCCTGCCAAAGCAGGATCACCCAGGTCAGGTCACATGGAAATGCATCCAGGTGGGTTTTGAATGTTTGCAGAGGGTACTCCACAACCTCTCTGGGCAGCCTGTTCCTTGCTGTTTAGTCAATGAAAAGGTCTAGTAAATCATCTGTGGAAAACTGTGTAGTAAGCTACTCATTTATGAGCAATGAATTCTAGTTATTGAAACCTGACAATGTTGTATTGATATGTTTCTGGTGACTGTCCTTCACTGAATTGACAAGCCCCTCTCCTGGGTAAACAAACTGGAAACCAAACAAGCAGGTTTGCCTTAGGCACTTTTAAATATGTGCTCAGTATACAGTGTGAGATGTAGTTATAATTTCATTCACATATATTCTGTCATGTCACAGGGACTTTACTTCAAAGAAGCTGATCTTATTGTCACATAGAATAGACAGCTTCTCACCTGTACACATATTAATTTAAAGCTTAGTAATTATTTTTTTCCTGAAGGAAATCCTCCTGTACCTTTCTGCTTTAAGCAATACCTGCAAGGTTTTTTTACTGTGTCTTATACTTTGAACAACAGGTATGGATAATTAAAATTTTGATTAAGGAATGCTAGCTGATAATTGAGGCTGTCTCATTCCTTATTTTCTTGTGGGAAATAGCACAGACTCTTGTGCCTATGAAAAACTTTCTTCTATATATACTTATATATGTGTTTGGACTGATATGTGTATTGGCACTTGTTTAACTGTGTGTACATTAAGTATTTGTCCATGGTGACATGAGAAGAATTCTAATGAAGGCCAAGAAGGACAATGGCATCATGGGCTGGATCAATAGTAGTGTGGCCAGCAGGACCAGGGAAGTCATTCTGCCCCATACTCTGTACTGGTTAGACCACACCTGGAATACTGTGTGCAGTTCTGGGCCCCTCAGTTTAAGAAAGATGTTGAGGTGCTTGAACATGTCCAGAGAAGGGCACCGAGGCTGGTGAGGGGTTTGGAGCACAACTCTGTGAGGAGCACCTGAGGAGACTGGGATTGTTTAGCCTGGAGAAGAGGCAGCTCAGGGGGCACCTTATCACTTTCTATAACTACCTGAAAGGAGGTTGTAGCCAGGTGGAGTTGGTCTCTTAGGGAAACAGTGACAGAATGAGGGGACGCAGTCTCAAGCGGCACAGAGGGAGGTTTAGGCTGGACATTAGGAAAGAAGCTCTTAGCAGAAGGAGTGATTGGCATTGGAGTGGGCTGCCCAGAGAGGTAGTGGAGTCCCTGTCCCTGGAAGTGTTTAAAAAGAGACTGGATGTGGTGCTTGGTGCCTTGGCTTAGTTGATTAGATGATGTTGGGTGATAGGTTGCACTTGATGATCTCAAAAGTTTTTTTCTGACTGATTCTGTGAAACCAGAGATCAGAATACAGATGTACTGATGTTTAGTGTCATTTAGTGAACGGATTTGTCTCTTGTGTATGCTGTTCCTTGTTTCCTCCACATTTGTGCCTTGGTGGGGAGAGTGATCTTATTTGTATTATTTACAGTAGCATGGTTTGCTCCAACATGTTTGCTGAAGATTACAGATTTGTATATCTATGTCAAATTGTAATTCTTTGGATGGTGTAACAGTAGACTGCTTTTCAAGTCTTAACTGTTTGGAAAGTGGTAAAAGTAGTATCTGTGGGCTTCTAGAGGAAATACTGACTGAACTGGATCACTGCTTTCCTCTAACCTGCTTGTTGGTTCTAGGACAGAAGAAACTTCATACTTTTCCATTTCTGAAAATACATTTCATAGTCACTGTTTAGCTACGAAGTGCAACCACTCATAAGCTGAAACATTTTGAACCAGGCTGAAACAGAACTCGGAAATCTGCGTACAGAGATATCACTCAGTGATTCTTGACGTAATCACCCTGCATATGTAAATAGTGATTTGTTTTGCCTTAGTAGCTAGAAGTCCTAATAAAACACCACAACCTCTTGTGTAAGGTATTGTACAAACAGGACAAATAGGTGCTTTCTGGTCCATAATGGGCAGTGAAACACGAAGAAATTACTTTAAATGACTGAAATGAGTAAGGACTTTGGCAACATTCACAGTCTTTTAAAGCCGTATTTTATTAAGAGTTTGAGGATTGGATGGTTTATGCTGAATGACATTCATTCTTGGCCACAGGGGAGATTAAGGCATGTCCATATCACGGTATCAACTTTATGAAAATGGGAAAAAAGTAAGAAAAGGCAGGAATATTCTTGCCAGTGTTTAAGTGATATTCAGGTGCACTTACCTTTACTCTTTGAAGCCTGTGAGCTTTGGTTGGGAAATGTTGATTGTTATGAAAGAGTATGTCCACTAGATGTCATTCATGTAATCTCGATTTTGTTGCAGCATCTATTTCATAGGAACCACACAGAATGGCAAATACAAATTATCAGCATTATTAGCAGCTCTTGTATATGCACTGCTTTTGGCTTTATCTATGGCTGGCATGTTATAAAATAATATCCTGGTCGTCTCTGTGGTGGATTTGACATACCATTCAGTCTAGGACTTCTGTCTTTAGGTGTTTTTGCGTACAATTACCTTGTTGTACGAGTAGATCTGTTATATAAGAGTACCCAGGTGAACTGTGTGTAGTCTGTAACTGCTCTGCAGAGAGAGGCACAAAGATAAAGTAAGGATGTTAAGCAGAAATATCCTGTAACTAATATAATTCCTCCCAAAATGTGTCCTTTTCTAAGCTCCTTATACCTCGAAGGGCAGTTCTTCAAAAAAGTGCATGGCTAATTAGGGAAGGCAACTCAAATTTTGTAAACTTACACAAGTGGATTTACACTCACAGCTCTTAGCTGTGCAACTGTGCTTACAGTACTTGATTTGTGTCACTTTATTAATAATCTGAGGCATTTCAAACAGACTTGCCTTAATGAAGCTTCAATGAAATAGTCTGTGTGTGGACAACTCCAAAGTGGATCTGACCATTTGGATATTAGCAAAGAGCACTCACACCCCCCTGCCTCCCTGCCCCCGGCTTTGTAGTATGACATGTGTTACTAATTGCTAGACAGCTTCTGGGAAACCATATCTGTACTCTCATTGAGGAGCAACTGCTGCAACATTGGCCTGTGCTCTTTCCCACTTTCTGCTTGGAGCAGCGACAGCAAAACTGGAAGCTAGAGATCACAGCTTCCTCCAACCTCCCTCTCTTCTTCCATATGGAATAAAGAATTTCTCTGCCCTGTGTAGTCAGCCAGAGGGCAGGATGGGGAAGTGATAATCCTCTTGGAATGAGCACTTGCATGAAAAATGATAAATGCTACATTGGATGGGGATTAACACTTGCTTATGAACTTGCTTTTAATGGAGTGATGCTTCTCTTTCAGCAATGTGAAGGTTCACTGTACTTGTAGACCTGATTAAAAACCTTTACCGATGTTCAGCCAAAAGGGAACCATCTGCCATCATAAACCTAATGGTGTTTGAAACTGATTCACTCTTTTGCATATGGTCCTCAAGAATGTAAACCATCTTCTTTCACATAGCATTTACTTCCCTAGAAAAATGCTTGCTCCCCGCATCTCGCTGCAAGATTCTTCCTTCTCTCAGCATGAGAATTGCATTTCTGCTCACATTTAATGCATCTGTTTGAGGTCTGTGCTTTGTCACCATCAAACTTTGAAACATGACTATCCAGAGCTAGTTTAATGAATGGAGTTGGTATGTAAATCACATCTGTTCTCATTTTTTTGATGGAATACCTTATGATATCCTGTGAGGATGTTCAGAGTGGGTCGATCTGTGAGTGGAGTTTATGAAGCTTGTTTGGCATGTCTAGATGATACTGAGCGCTGCTTCACAAACTTGGTTGCTGCTTTGCAGGATGGCTCTTTCTTTCACACTGTGCTGACCTGTCATATTTGGTCACTAAGTTTATTTCCAAACACTGATGTATGCTTACAAATTTGCCATGAATCATATTGTTTCCTCCGAAAATACTGTATTACTGCTACAATCAGCTTAGCTGTGCTGGGATAACAACTGTGGACCTGCACTACAGAGGCAGTGTCTGGGAATTTAATTGGAAAGGGGGGTAACATTTTTGAGAGAGCTTCTGTTCCATTTCCTAAAGTGATACATAGACTTAAGAAATCTCAGTCCTGTTGTCTTGCTAAAGCACTGAAGTTTGAAATGCTGTATCTACTTAGGAAAGTAAGCTTTACATTGCAGTGCTTTTTGATGTCCTTCTTCACGACCTTTACTACGTTCAGGATACTAAACCAGGTATTTTTACATGATGATAGAAAGACCAAAATTGTAATCTAAGGCTTTGTCTATTATTTAACCCTTTATTACTACCTAAATTGTTATGATTTGCTTACATTTGAAGATAAGCAGGTCTTCTGCTGCAAGACTTGAATTCAGTTCAAAACCATACTTCCTGAACATCACCTAAAAGATGATATTCACTGAGTAGAATTTCGTCTTGTAACACAAATTAAGGTAAAGAAATTGATCTCATTTCTGTATCCCCAAGAGAATCAAATCAGTTTTATCTAGTCTAACACATCACCTTTGTCACTTAGGTATAAGGTACTTTTGACAGATGTTTGTCCCAATTTCTCATCACCAGAAGTTTTGAAATACTTGGTGCAGTCTTGCTGAGTTAGTTCTCCACACTCACTGAGAGGAGGAAAATAAATAAATCTATTTTCATGAAGAAAGTTAGTGCTTGGATATAGGCAGTTTAGTTTGACCATGTAGTTCTTGAACCATTATGGCAGTTGGGAGCTATATTGTCTATAGCAAGTTTTTACATATCTCAAATATAGTTAGTGCTCATGTACAGTGCTTTCTATCCTCATTTTTGTGGGGCCAGATCATTCATGTTTTCCTAAAGGTTTTAAACATTTTTAAAACATCTTAAATATTTTTTTTAACATCTTGGGTTTTTTTCCTGCTTTTTCTTTCTGACATGATTTCCATTTTGTTCACCTCTTCAAGGAGTGTGTCCAGGTCTGATGCATGCCTTAGGTAGTTTTACGTGCTTCTGAGTAACATGAAAAGCTTTCATGTGCTGTTAAGATACCTGAGAATAGTTTGCTCTTGTTTATTGACAGTATCACATTGCTCTGTCTCGTCTTCTCAGCTGTTCAGTTGCCAGGGTAGGAGGACTGCATGTAGCTTTACACCAAAATTTGTTGATTAGTTATCTACAGGTTTAGTTTGATTTACTATTAAAAGATTCTTGATGTTTCTTTGTGCTCCATCATTTTTGTTTTGTTTCACCATGGATCATTTTACAGACTAGTTTCACTGATGACTCCCATTCCCATGAAACCTGCAGAGACAAAGACACTCAGTGCTGGAAGTGAGGTGGTAGCAGCAGCCAAAACAATTACCTAATTGTGCTCTTGGTTTATGTCAGCTGCAGCAAGTTTAGGGCACTCAGATTTTGAATGGGTATGTCCACGCGTGAGTTCAATGAGCTTTTCAAACTTCTGCATGTTGTCATTACTCATCTTTCTATTCCTGTCTCAAGATAGGTGAAGTCTGAGACTCCAAAAACTTGACATGTAAGAGTATGGAAGAACAACCTTGTGTTTCATATTTGGTCTGGTTCATGTTTTAGAAAACTACCAGGGTAAAGATTAGAACTTAGATTATCTTAGTAGAAAGGCTATTCTTTGCTAGATAAAAAATAATAAACAGACACAAGGGTAACCTTTAATTGCTGTATGACTGATACACAGTCAGTCATTAGTTAGTTGTGATTCTGCACTGGCACAGTCCATGGTCACATGAAATGGTCATAATAATAAACAACTAGGAGGCCATTGTGACTTCAAGTCACCATTAGCTCAGTCTGTGTAACATTGTTAAAACCTAACACAAAGATGAGGAATATAAATTATTACAAATACCAGTGTTAGTCTGTATAATAATGTCTGTTCTAAGCAGAGACAATTTTTTGACCTTGTCAGATTTATCCTTTGCATATGTAGTTATGATAGTGGCTAGAGAGTTTTGACCATGAATAATAGTTGTAACAATGCAACAAAGCCTTTTGTAGTATGCATAAGTTATTGACTTAGCTCACTGGGGCAGAGGCTTCATTTTAATTTAGCTTGAGGCTTAGAACAATGGACCCCGAGTCTTATTTTAGTGTTTCCACAAACCACGAACAATTTCTTCCTCTTTTGTGTACAGGCTTAGAGTATTTTATGTGAAGGTTTTTAATACAGAAGTAAATGTTTTGAAGTAATCTTAAGATTTCACCTGATTTTCCTGCTGTTACCCATTTTTATATACCCAGCTTACCTTCACATATTTGTCAAAGTTGGAGGGTAACTGAGAAATAAAACTGACCATCCCATGAGTGTCAATAACATGTCTAAGATTTGTGTAATATGTATGGTGTTTGTTGATATATTTAATCAATGAACAAGGAGGGTGGCCTGGAGCAGGAGCAGAGTTTCACGTATCTGATCAGTTAACTTAAGAGAATCTTGTTAGTGGTACCTCTTAGCACTCATGCATAATTATGCTATCTTTTCATTGTTAGCTTTTCAAACTCCTTGGAGATTCTCAAATAATTTTATTTCCTGCAATTTAACAGTTCTAAGTAATAATGATGATGGTAAAACAGTTAAATAGTTTCTTTTCTCAAGTACCAGGTGCTGAAAGCAACAGAGTATATTGGTGATTTTTATAGTGGTTTCCTGTGCATCTTGTGTGAGCTTCTTTGAACATTCGTTGTATAGGCCTTTGTCAGACTTAAAAAGATAATATAAATGATTTGTGGTCAAGGGATTGGACTGAAACTTGGAAATGTAGCTCTACATTCGCTTGTAAAATAGGTATATGATATCTGATTTGCGAATTTAATGCGATGCTAGGTTTTGGGTGAGTGCTTCCAATCCTTTTTTACTACAAGGCAGAGCAGTTTCATGAAACCACCAGTTCCAGGTTGCAGCAAGTATTAGAGTGGTGGTTACTTTGAGATTTTCTACCAGATTTCATCTATGCTGTTGTCATTTGAGTAGGCAACTTTCTTGTGCCCTTTCTCTGTTTGTGAAAGAACTGATCTCTTCCATTTGCTTTTCTTCTGTTTGGTCTCTATTTAAATAGCAGGTTGTTCATAAACTGTTCAAAAGAGGTTCTGTGCAAAAGAGGTTATCTCTGTCTTTCAGGGTGTGACAGGATGGCACTCAGTAATGTAGTGTAAAAAGTATGTGAACCAGTTTCAGTGCTGCAAGCAGGGAACAATCATAGATAAACAGTTGTGGATGGGGCCATCCCTCCTTCATGTAAGATCATCTTCAAGAATATTGCTGTCCGCAGATACTTGCCTGACTAGTTTTAGGACTCCACAAGCCTTCAGTTTTAGTTCTTCACTGTTCTTTATCTTTGTGGCACACAAGGCAAGAAGTGTTTAAATCACAGCTAGGAAGAGTTAGATCACACATTGAGAAAAGCTTTCTAACAGTGAAGCCAAATTCCTTCCTGTTTACAGTATTTTTTTTATGGCTTTCTCTAGGTTAGACATTCCCAATTTGCTTAGTCTTCCACTTCAGTCATGCTTTCCAGCACTTACTGCTATTCTCTGTGCTTTCATTTTGGAGGACATCCATGTTTGTGACAACCTGAACCAAATGTACTACATTACTCCAGCTCTAGTTTTATCACCCTACAGTACAAGAGAAAGAAAAGGTTAGTTTGTGAGTCTTACTGGTTCTGCTGATCTTCTGAAATAACACTTCCATGTTACCTAGCTGTCGCAAAGGAACCTTTGTTTAGTTTATGTTCAGTTATTGAAACGTGAATTTTTGATGCTTTACTCCTGTGTGTGAATTATTCATGTGTGAATTTCTCATGCCTAATTCTAGAACCTCCCAATTGATTTTCCTTGTTGAATTTCACCCTCTTACTTTCAGACTTTGTCTTCCAGTTAGTTGAAAGCATTTTCAGTCCTCCAGTCCAGACAGTTTAATTTTTATATCTATCTATCTATCTATATATCTCCTTTCTTCTCTCCTTTGGGTGATACCCAGCCCAGTTGATAACCCCTATTACTTATATGGCCTTACTGAAGTTGGTGCAGCCCTTAACTGTAGTCTGGTGAGCAAAGACAGACATCTAAGTCCATGTAGTTGTACTTTGTAAATCGCTATTGGCTGTTGCCCATTCTCTGGTTATTTTGTGGGAATGTATGTGTGTCTGTCTGGGAGGAAGGTGCTGACATATTTGCTAGGTTTTATTTTTTATTTGTTCCAGTCATTGTGTTTACATATTTCTAAGCTCTAGTATCTAATTTTTGTTCCCATGCTGCTAGTGTGCAACTTCCTCAGACTCTCCTACAAGGATTCTAAAAGAAGCCTTAGCAGGTCGTGATAGCTGAAAAAAAACCCCAAACAACTTTTCAGAAATATGACTTCAACACAACTCTTTTGTAATTTAGCCCAAATTTCACCTGTCCATTGGCATGTTGGTGTGTCCTTGTACCGTTGCTAATAAATTCACTGAGTCTGTGTTTGTGTAGTGCCTAGTAAGAGTCAGTAGGTATTATTTTAATGTGAATAAGCAATTAAACCGGTAACATAGTGCTTACAGTAAACACTAGACAGCTGGACTGCACTTGGAAATTGTGAACATTCATAGAATCAGGAGGGTCATGAGTTTCAGATGGCATTGATTACTGTGCTGAGCATCTTCAGAAGACTTAATCACTCAAATCCAATTTAATTCTTTAGAAGTAGAATTTAAGTATGACTTAAAGGACATGAAGTCCGTTGATTAACTGCTGAGCCAGGGTTTATGAATTTCACATGGAAATAGAAGTTAAAACAATACCCTCTCAAGGAACGTGCCAGTTCCAAGTTTTATGTAAAATACCAATCAATAGTAGAAGGAGAAACTGGATAGACAACATATTTGCTATGAAGTAGGACTTTGTGGAAATGAGGTTCTGATATTTAAATATCGACAAATGTACCAAATGTACCAATTTTTGCCCTGCATGAAGTTGGTGTACCAGGTCCTGAAAATTGTGAAAGTGGCAAAATAATAATCATAATAATCATGAGATTTAAAAAAAAAAAAAATTTCTTCTGTCTCTGTTTACCAGTCTTCTGATTCTCTTCTTCTGTATTTTTTTTTTCCATTATGAGTTCCAAAAATTACTCTGATGGAAAAAGAAGGAAGACAACTGACTCCTTCACATAGTCACCCAAACTGACTTGGCAGCATGCGAGGCTTTGTGTGTTTCTGCCCGCCATTTTAATAAAAACCTACTCACTTATCTGATTTTTCCATGTTTGATTTCAACTCCTTGAGGGAATCAAGATCCTGTTCTTGATTTAGTGAGACTTTACTGTCCGGATGTAAATGGTATTTTTTGGGTAATGTATATCAGATTTACCAGACTCATCGGTAAAATTTCAACTCCTTCAGGGGCTGGAACACTGCCCTGTGAGGAGAGGCCGAGGGACCTGGGGCTTTCTGGTCTGGTGAAGAGAAGACTTAGAGGGAATCTAATAAATCTTTACAAATATTTGAGGGCTGGGGGTCAAGAGGGAGAGGGCAAACTCTTTTCAGTTGCACACCGTGGTAGGACAAGGGGCAATGGATATAAACTACAGCACAGGAAGTTCCACCTCAACTTGAGGAGGAAGTTCTTCACTGTAAGGGTCACAGAGCACTGGCAGGGGCTCTTCAGGGAGGTGGTGGAGTTGTCTTTTCTGGAGACTTTGAAGACGTATCTGGATGAGTTCCTGTGCGGCCTGTGTGAGATTCTACGGTCCTGCTCTGGCAGAGGAGTTGGACTAGATTTCTGGAGGTCCCTTCCAACCCTTAACATCCTTTGATCCTATGAACTCCTCAGGACTTGGAAGGAAAGGTGGCTTCTCACTGAAACCCCAGAAATCCTGAAAGAGAAAAATGCTGATGTTTTTTGTTTTAAAGCCTCTCACAGCTTTTTAGCCAGCCTTATGACTTTTGAGAGACTTTTGAGATGACATAACATAATCATTCTCAGTACTATCTGCTGTAATTCCAGCACAAAATGCTCCACCCTAAAACTGTGTCTGATGACCCTGCTTCCAAGCTTTGCACTCATGGTGGATATGCAGACTTCAAACATAATCCAAAAGGCTGTTGGAGACAAATCTCATACCTGCTATATTTAAAATGCTATTCGTATCCATCGTAGTTGTTGTTCTCATGCTGCTCTCCAAGAATGTCTTAAAGCATATATGAAAAAGAGTTGTAATGAGCGTTGGAAATACCGCAGACTGAATGTCTCCGGAACCATTATGAAAGTGGCTGCAGTGGAACTGGCAGCAGTTGGTGACTGAGTAATGGTATGATGGCAGTTTTTGCTCAGGCAGGGAAGATGCTGTGTTTGCCACATGTGAATTAATATAGTGCTGCTTTTTACTGTTGAGGGATTAGCACAAATTATTTTCTTTTAAAAAGTGTATTTGAAGTAGAAAAGACTAGGAGAATGGATGAACCCATATTGCAGACAGCTGCTTTTTTGAGCTGGTGAGCTAAAAATCTGCTGTAGCTGGGAAGCATCAGATCTCAAATGACAACACTGCTAATGTATGTGGTACAACTTTTAAAATGCCAGGTAAGAGCTAAGCCCTCCAGATAAGTAACTAGAAAAAGAATAAGAGGCAAGAATATCTGCATGAACTGGACTTTCCTGCTCAATAGCAATTACTATTGTAAATTTTTTTTCAGTGTTAATTCTTTTGTGTTCATATTTTGTGAATACTAACCACCAATGGAAAATAAAATTGAAAAAAACAAATTAAAGAAACAGGTGCTGGAAGTGATAATTGGAGTGCTAGAAGTTAAGAATTTGACTTCCATTATTCTAGTTCCCTGTTTTTCCTAATATGTGTGCTAAAAACTAAGAATAAACTCAGAGGCAAACTATTTATGTTTTTGTTTTCCCCCTTTAATTCTGTATTGTCCATGAGGTCAATATTTGATATTCACTTACAGAACATATCTTACTGCAAATGAGAGGTAATATTTAAAACTAGTGATTTGAGAAAACCTCTTTTCAGAATATGCTTTGTAGGAAGTCATTGTTTCTCCTAGTTCATGCAACTACCTGTAACTGTGATTGTATGAGTTATCAACCTGCTTCGTTGAGCTTTATCCCATTGCACCACATATAAGGAGTAAGGGAAACATTCTGTGGTCAGTGTTGCACTTTCAGATGGAATCGTCAATAAAACTAAGAATCTGTTCCTAATCCAAGAATGTGTATGTGGACTGCAGCATCATACTCTGTTCTCTTGAAAGTGAAGCATGTGGAGAAGCAACCACAAACCCGTGCTTAGCTAAGACGTAGCTTGTGCGCGTTGAAGCTGCGGTGATCAGGAAAGGAAATTGGAGTATTGTGGGGCTATAACCTATTGTTTGACATCCAGTGCCTGCTCCTCAGTAATTTACTTGCCTCTTTTGGTCACCTGACCGAAAACATTAAGTGGGCCATAGGGTAAGCCAGGAAATTCAGTTCTCTGCTTTCCAAGTCCAAAACTCAGTTGTTTCCCCTTTCCCCTTCCCCCTCCCTCCTTCTTCACAGCTGGTCAGCACATGCACAGGAATTGCTCAGGCCAGGTAGGGCAGATATAGAAAGATCCATATGGAGCACATGCAAATCTGCACTAAATTTCTGGAATGCAGCAACAGGGTGAAGTTAATGTAAAGCAAGATTTCTTTTATGTTTAAGGTTTCTAAAACTAATAAAAAAAAAAAGAGACAACAAATTCACTTTATAGCCTTTCCTTTTCTCTACTACTACTAACTGAGCGGGTTTGGGATTTTGCCAAAATATTACACATTGCTCAAGAAGATTACAAAGAAATCCCAGACATGCACTAGAGAGCTATTAAATTTAACATTTCTAAAAGATATTTTCAACAGCTAAATACTTGTTAGAGCATTGTTTTTCTCCAACTTTCAAAAGTTACCACAACTCAGTCACAGATAAGAACTTCCAGCTTTTTAATTGGTATATAAATTGAGTTTAAAACCAAATCCACTACATTTCCTGTGGTAAAGGAAACAGAGACTCTTCAGTTTGGTTTGTCCCTAATTTGAAAATCATGTTCCCAGGAAATCCTGCATAATTATTGTACGTAAACAGGAAAAGTAATTATTTGCTTGGGGCTGTGTTTGTGTGGATGCAGGAGATGCACGTAAATAGTGTGGATTCTGGGACCCAATGTGTTAATGAACATGTTTTAGAATAAAGGCAAACATCTTCCAAATAAGGTGATCTTCTGTTTGGCCATGAACAGTCTACTACAATGGATTTTAAGATGCTTGCTTTTCCCTTTATGTATTCTTGTAGTTTCTTCAAATTTCATTAATGGGAAGAAGAGAAGATGAAAAGATGACGGATTTGTAGTGCAGACATCTTTGTATTCCTCTTCAGGAGCTCTCGCCTTGTCTGCAAAGTTACTCTTTGTCATCTGGAAATGAAAGAATTGTAAAAAGCTATTGTAAAAATGCTGCAGGATTTCAACTCTCACATCCTTCTCTCCTCTCACCCCCTCAAGGCCCTAAATTTACTTTTGCCATTTGTAATAGTTCAGTTAAAGGTTGAACTTCCCCTCCTGCTCCTTGTGAGCTTTTCTGATTTCACTTACCGTTTGAACAAGATATATTGGACTTCGTTTTCTCTGGAGTTAGTATGAACTCTACACTTCTTCACAGTGTTGGTTTTGTTTTCAGTTGGAAAATAGCATTACACATTTTGAGTATAAATTGTACAGTAAGTAGGCTGGGAGGTTTTTTTGTGTGGGTGGAAACAATCTGTAGAGTTATTGCAGGAGTTGAACCCTGTTTAGTTATAAAACTTTTGAAATAAAAACCCAGAGATTTTTGAGGAACTATTTGTGGATTTTTTTTTTTTTTAAAACCAGGATGTGATTCAGACTATTATTTAACAAGAGGACTCAACAACCTCACCAAATGCAGAGAAGAATTAAGTATGGGAGCAGGTGCATGCTTACTTTATTTGGATTTGTTTGCGGCATTTTCTTAAAAGTTGAAAGTTCAGTGTATTACTCTTAACAAACTGTGGTCATGGACAGTCCTAGCTGGAGGGGAAAATTGGAAGCAGTGATTGTCTTAGCAGAAATTTTAACACTAAAGTTGCTCAGAGAATCTAGTTTAAAGTGGAAAATCAGGTTAGTTTCCTCTTGTTTTCTCGAGGGAAAGCTGTGAGTTAATATAGTAACAATGAAACGATAGGTATTTCTTTTGTAGGTTTTTAATTCAGTGGAACAGATTTATTCAGTAATCATTCTAAAAGGTATTTTAAGAATGTTAACCCCAAGTGGTAATTATTAAGTGTGCTGTGGTGAGAAATGCTTTGTGTGTTACATAGCTACACGGAGGAGGACTTGCAGTGGAAGGGTATTCTCAGGAGCATGGAATATGGTTCGAAATGTACACTTGGTGAAGTCATACTTGCTTTAGATTAATAACATATTTACCTCTGCTAGGTAATCTTGGAGGGGTAAGCAGGTTAAGCTACTACAGAACAGTTTTCCCCAGATCCCTCCCCCCTTTTTTTTTCCTCCCCCTGTTGTATTCATTTTCTGAGTATATATATTCCTGAAAACTTTCATAGCACATTCCCATTTCTCCCGTGTGATTTAGGAGTAGGACTTGAACTCTGATCATGATGTCTTGGGACACTGATTTGAAGGAAGTAGTAGTTGTTTCTTCTTATAAAGAAAGTCAGGTTAACCTTTTTCTTTTCTTTTTCTTTTTTTTTTTCACCCCCCTTGCAAGCAGGTTTTTTTCAGTGCTTCATACTGTGTTTACTTTAACTGTTTTGATATTGTCCTTGCCTATGGCAGGAGGTTGGAACTAGATGGTCTTTGAGGTCCCTTCCAACCTTACCATTCTGTGATTCTATGATTCTGTTTTTTAAGATGGTAGTTCTCTTGGTGGATAATCTTGATAGGAGCATGGTTTATACATAAACATGAATTTTATTCAGGACCTTTGGATATAATTCCAATAGTAGTTACCTTCTAGGTATACTTTGCATGTTTTTAAGCCTTGTGGCAAATAGGAGCTGTACTCAAGTTTGTCTTTATGTAAGAAAATATGTGGACTCATAGGGAGAAAGGGAAAAAGTGAATGTACAAATAATTTGTTATAAAAAACTGAAAAGCCTTTACAATTCAAATCAATAACATCAGCCAGGGGAATAAATTTGTAGGCTGTCATTGCTATGCATGTTGGTAGTTTACAGGTATGAGTCTGGCATAAATGTTATTTAAGGATGTTTTCCAGGAAGTAAGGAATCAGAATCCCTCAAACTCTCCTGACTTTATGCTTTTTAATTTGTTCTTTGTGGGTGTTTTTAGCAACTTACCTATGCAATTCTTTATTGCCAACAGTATTACTCTACCAGCAAAAACAGTTCTTGGCAAATAGCTAAATATTGACTGTTCAGTAGGAAGCACTGCCTGGTTCTCATCTTTTGGCCACTGATAATTTTATCTTTCTTGTGCAAGTTATTTAAGTCTTAACTGTAGAAGAGAAACCGTTTTCAGCCGTAGCCTTGGATCAGGCAAGAAGGCTGTGAATCGAGATTTTATAAATTGTTTAGAGTTGCTGTGTTTTTATGGTATGTTTATAAAGGTCTTAATAGATCTAAGGAACATACTTCACAAGGATTTCATTCTGTTTATAAACAGAGATATTTCTTTTTTATATTCCTTCCCCTTTTGTTTCTTACCCTATATTTTAGGAACCATTAAAAAATAACAACTTTCAGCAGGTATTGCCAAATGTGTGGTTGGGTTTCTTCTGAAGAAGGGGAAGCTGATGGTTTGTGAGAAGTAACAGTTCAATCCACCTCTCCAAATTCAATGTAAATCTTCCTGTAGACTTCACTGGGTGCTGCAGGAAGCCCAGGACTCTAATTCTTGCAAGCACTCTAGAGCTTCCTATCTTGGAAAGCTCTTCTGAAGTGAAGCTTCCTTCTGTATTCATTCCATTCATCATCAAGTTCTTTCAGTTTATAACTGCCCAATAAATTCAGTATCAGCTACTTGGAGTAGCAACTCTCCCATGTCTTTTCCAAGTTTTACACTTCATACTTCAGCAAAGATTTCCTATAAATGAATGGAAGAGAAACCAAAACCCTTCAGTTTCTTTCACTTTAATGAACACTTTGCCTAGAACTATGGGTAGAAAAAGAAACTTGAAAAGAAATAAAATCAAGTTCTGCAGTGATAAAGGCATTATGGTATCACATTTTCACTGGCACAACTCTGGAGTTTTTTCACTTGCAGCAAAATTGGCAGAAACAACTGTAGGCAATTACAGGCTTCAATTCATCAAGGTACTTAAGCATATGTCTAACTTTAATTGAGTGAGTAGTCATTTGACTTCAGGGGATTATTCATGTTCTTAAAATTAGACATATGCTTAAGGAACTTGGTGAATCAAGGCAATAGTAACCACTTTAATAGAATTGTGGAAACAGAACTAGCAAATGTAACCTGCACTGTAGATGTTCACTGATTGCTCCTGTTTTTAAATAATAGTTTTTAGTGGGTGTATTTTCTGTCCCTTCGTAAAATACCAGGACTTACTAAGGGTATAATTCTGTGTTATTCTCTGGATGTT
The DNA here is from genome assembly GCA_013396675.1 of Eubucco bourcierii. Taxonomy (NCBI): domain Eukaryota; kingdom Metazoa; phylum Chordata; class Aves; order Piciformes; family Ramphastidae; genus Eubucco; species Eubucco bourcierii. The sequence goes on from VWZE01004432.1 coordinate 633,683, forward strand.
CCTTATGCTATATGCAAAGATCAAACAGTCTCTGGAAAAAAAAAAAAAAAAATTGAACCTGTGGAGGGTTGTTAACAATTGCTCTCATGTAGGTGAAATGTATTTAATAAATCATTGTTTTATTTTACATGACAGCAGCCCAGGGGCAGGAGTACTGTACGTTTCCTGCCGACTGTTGTTTGTTAAATTTGCTAATTTGATTTACAGGCATGGTACATACCATAACCAGTTTGCATCAAGAGACATGCAGCTTTTTCATCTGAAAGGTTTCCTTTGCTATGTATGCTTGTTAAGAGACTTTGAGTTTCCAGGATGCATTGTGTTAGATAATTCTGCCTCAGACTCTCCTTCAGATGTTCCAAGTGAAGGCGTAACGAGTACGGTCACACATTTCTTTTGGAGATGCAGTGTGATAGTATTCTGAAGAGTAGCTTTGGTGTACCAGTTTAGATTGCCTGTGATTTATAAGTGGAACATCATTTTAGGCAGAAGTTTGTAATGGGGACATTTATGTAGCTTGAAAATTTAAGCTTGAGCTTATGTAACTTTGGTCATAGAATCGTAAAATAGCTTAGAAGGGGCCTTGCAGGCCATATGCTTCAACCTGTGAGGGAGAAGGCCTCACAACCTCCCTGAGCAAGCCTATTCTTGAGTCCCACCACCCCTGTACTGAAGAACTTCCTTTGTCTCGATGTGCAAAGAGGTTGTGGTTTTGCTCAGTCAGGTTAGTTCGTATCAAAATAAGAGGACTGATGAAGAATAAAACTAAAATAACTGCTGTCCTAATGAGCCATGCTGCACCGTTTAAGCAGAAACGCCTTTTGTCCTGCAAGGAATAGTATGTACTTCTACATGTAGTGAAAACAGAGGTAGTTTCACAGCTTTGAACAGATCAACCCTTTTGTAATTGAAATTTGACTTATTCTTCATCTTCTTTCAATGCATTCTGACTTTTTCTCGATAAAATTGCAATCAAATATCTGCTCTTACTCTAGTGTGTCAGGAGAGATATGGATTTGATGGGCAGACTCTTTGGTGAATAAGGAATTAGCTGGATGGTTGCATGCAGAAGTTAGTGCTCAATGGCTTGATGTCCAGGTGGAGAGCAGTGGCAAGTGGTGTCCCTCAGGGGTCCATACTGGGACCTATGATCTTAAATATTTTTATCACTGCTATAGACAGTGGGATCAGGTGCACCATCAGCAAGTTTGCAGATGACACCAAGCTGAGTGGTGCTATCAATACACCAGAGGGACAGGATGTCATCCGGAGGAACACGGACAAGCTGGAGGGATGTGCCCAGGCAAACCTTATGAGGTTCAACAAGAGCAAGTGCAGGGTTCTGCACCTGGGTTGGAACAGTCCTCACTATCAATACAGGCTGGGGGAGGAGGTGATAGAAAGCAGCCCTGTGGAAAAGGAACTTTGGGGTGCTGATGGACGAGAAGCTGGACATGAGCAGTCAGTGTGCGCTTGCAGCCCAGAAGGCCAATGGCAGCCTGGGCTGCATCAAAAGATGCTTGGCCAGCAGATCTAGGGAGGTGATTCTGCTGCTTCGCTCTTCTCTGGTGAGACCTCATCTGGAGTTACTGCATCCAGCTCTGGAGCCCTCAATATAGGAAGGACACAGAGCTGATGGAGCAGGTCCAGAGGAGGGCCATGGAAATGCTTGGGGGGTTGGAGCACCTCTGCTACAAGGACAGGCTGAGGAAGCTGGGATTGTTCAACCTGGAGAAGAGAAGGCTCCAGGGAGACATAATAGCAGTCTTCCAGCACCTGAAGTGGGCTACAAGAAGGATGGAGAGAGATACTGTTTACAGAGGTCTGTAGTGATAGGATGAGGTGCAATGGCTTCAAAGTAAGGAAGAGCAGATTTAGATTGGATATTAAGAACAGGCTCTTTACCGTGAGAGGAGTGGAACACTGAAACAGATTGCCCAGGGAAGGTGGTTCCGGCCCCATGCCTGGAGATATTCAAGGTGAAGCTCAACAGGGCTCTGGGCAGCCTATCTAATTGAGGATGTCCCTGCTTATGCAGAGGGGGTTGGACTAGATAGCTTTTGGACATCCCATCCAAGCCAGACCATTCTATGATTCTATGATTTATGTGACATTCGTTTCAGTCCTTAAGAGGCTACATTGCACTCTAGTGCTAGGAAACATCTTTTTAACTGGATTCCAGGATCTGGACTTAAAAGTCAGTTCCTTTTCCTCCTTTCTTCAGACTAAAATACCTTTTCAGGCACTTGACAAAGTGTACGCTTTCTGATATCATAATGGGTAATTGTTATAACGGGAAATGCTGTTGCTGCTGTTGTCAGGCTTTGATGGCATCCTGCAGAAATCCAGGTATTTATAAAACCCAGGAAAACGGCAGATGTGGAATTCTGTTCTCTGCTGCTGAGAACTTTTCAGGGCAGCATCAATTACAGCTACATAGAGCAGGCTTAGGAAACGATAATGAAGACTGGCTGTATGAAATGGATTTTTTTTTTAAATTGTGCTAAAAAACACAAGTAGAAAGCAAGAAATATCTGTAAGTGGAAGTGAGTATATCCAGATTGTCAGCTGACCTCTGATGAGGTCATCAAACCAAAGAATTTGGCACTTCCGCTTCTGTTTATTGGATAATAAGAATATACAGACAGAGTTTTTTCTATTAATGAAGGGAATGTGACCCAGGTGTACAGGAAGGAGCTAATGAATAGAAATGGGATGAAGTTTACATATCTGATCTAGATAAAGTATGTATAACTCCTATTACATCAGTTCTTTTCACTTATGACATCTGACTGCCTTTTGTACTGCCAAAAAATAACTGGACAGAATGCAGTGGAGGTGCATAATGGAGGTATAATTAAGCAGCTGTGGTTTTTGTGAGAGGCAAAACCAAAGCAAAGGCAGAATAAGTGTTATTGAGTACAGCGGGCTTAAAATATTTCAGTTTTTTTAGATATGGCCAAAATATTTTCTCAAAAGCCTCTGCATAAGCAGGACAAGTTGAAGTAACTGGTTGGAAATCATTTTATTATTCCTTGGACATAACTAGGACATGAGTGAGAGGCGGTTACTGAGAGTTTGATCTGTAGCCTGTTAGAATCTTGAAGCAGCGATGCAATTATAAAATACGTTTGAAGTTGCTGATTGTTTATATGGATGGGACTCTTAAATCAGGAAAATTTCTTCTCTTCCCTTACCCCACCTTATCTAAAACCCTGTTCCATTTCAGGTGAGTGTTGCTGTCTCTCTGCTTTGGAGGTTTGCTCCAGACAGATTTAATAGAGCGATGTGTTACGTGCTTTTATGCCACTCATTTAAGGTACTGAGGGAACGCTCTGCAAGATTGATGCTGCCTTGTTCAAGGTACCAGCTGTGAAATGAGGCTTGCAAGCTGCCCTTTGAAGGGTGCTAGTAAATCCACATTGTTGACTATTTCTAGTAATGTATAAAACAGAATTTCACAGAGAACAAAAAAATCTCCTGGAAAGGTCTTTTGCCTTGTGAGCTTCTTGAGGAGCAATGCTGAGCTAGGCATGTTTCTCTTTGAGTTGCAGTGAGGTGAAAGTTGATGAAAATGAGTTTCTTCCTCTTACTCGTAAATCTAGAGCTGAACTGGGGCAAGCCTAATTAGGATGAGGTACTGAAATACAAGCAAAATTATAAAAATTGTAAGTGATAAACAATTCTTATTTGTAGGGGGAAGGCTGAAAGGGAGCCATATGTTTATGGAAGATGTGAGCAAATAAATTACTTCCTCTGGTTTTCAGTGTGTTTTATAATACTTCTATTTTTTTGGATATGCAGAGAATGAATATTTGATACTGTAATCATGAGAACAAACTCTTGGTGCACAGAATAAGAATTTCTTCAATAGCTGAAGGATCTCTTAAAGAATTGATGGCTTTATGTCACCTTTTTTTTTTTTTTTTAAATTTCAATTGTTCTTGCCAGTAGTAATTTAACTGATTCTGAATTATAATGCATGTCCCAGTGGGAAGAAACCTGAAATCCTTCTGGAACTGTGAAGGTGCCACAAATACTCAAACTTTTCTTTTAATGCCAGGAATCTCAAAAATAGTGTGTTCAATAGATCCCTTTGAAAACAGGTGCTTCCTCAAGTTTTATTAACTATGTATGTTGAAGTAACGGTTGAAGTTCAACACTATTGACAGATTCTCAACCACAAGAGGTTTCTGAAGGAAAAGATTGTTTCTGTGTGTTGCAGAGTGCATATATATATTTTTTTTTTTAAAGTTTTTTTTTTTAAACTGGTAAAATGAGGTGACTCATTGGCTAATGTTTTAAAGCATTCTAGCAGGTGCCAGCTCATTCCAGGCTCTGAACTTGGGCTGCTTAGCCAGAGCTGTGCTTCAAGTACAGAACAATGACTTCTCTAATTTCAGGTGTGATTCTTTCTTAGGTATTATATAACACTTGTAGAGATTTTCATGTCTAGGTGTAGCTGGGCATTTTACTTCTGTGTCTTTCCTCTTACCTGGTATATATTCATCTCTTGTAGAAAGTTGGTCTGGTCTTATGATACATTGTTGAGATTCTTATTGTGAAGAGAACGTGGTTTATTTTGGAGTTGTTGAAGTAGTTAGGCTTACAAAGTGGTGTTTGGAGAGTTCCCTGGAAGGATGACAGCTTCATGACAACCTGGTCAACAACTCTCTCCTTTACTTTGTTGTTTGCTTAAGTATATGAAAAAAGTCCCATCTTGTGCTGTCAGGGGTTTCACAGGCTGTCATGGACTGAAAATGGCAAGCTAAAGAATGAATTTAAAAAAGTTATTGTAATTTATTCTTAAATTGGGCATTTCTGAAGCTGAAAAATTACTAGGACATATGAGATTATTTTAGATGACACTTTCAGCTTTGATATAGATTGGAGTAATAGCTGCACATAGTCTCTGAAGTTGAATACAAACATATTTCTCTAGCTCACTCTGTACCATAGAGACAGAAATGATCATTAGTAGCCTGTATTTATCTTTGTTAGCTAATACTTGATTATAATCTACCATTGTACATCTCATACTTATTTTTTTTTTTCATTTTGTGTGGACTGGGTAATGTTTTTGGTAATGTTTTTGGTGTCTGATAAGTGAGATGGTACTCTCTGGGGCATTGGTGGGATTATGACAAAGAGTAGCTGTGCTGTCGGTGCAACCTTTGTAGCACACATTCTATCCAGTGTCAGCAACTGATGTCCCCTGTCCCATGCCAGGTATCATGTTTGCATATCACAGAACTGAATTCAAATCACCTACGTGTATGAACACTAGAAGATGTATTTGTCATACTGTAATACTTCCAGTACTCTGACAGGATACTTAGCCTACAGAACTTCCTTTAGATCAACAAAGCGAACTCATTGTTTTAGCCTCTTTTGGTAACGTATTTGTTTGAGAACTGGAATCCTTCTTACAGAGTAATTTTAAGAGTTCTTTGGAAGAGTGACTTGGCTTCGTTCACACCCTGGTCAGCATCACTTTTCCCTGCTATGACATTTGCCTGAGTGTATGAAAAACAGCCCTTTTTATTTGGTTGCATAATATGAGTCCAAATTTAGTACTGATTGGAACTTTCTAAATGTAGCCCTTTTTGGCTCATTTTTCTTCCTGGAAAGCTAAAGCCCGGGCCAGGTATTGCACATTTTACAGAGTTTTGCAGCAACTCCTACTTCAGTGGTAATATTTTAATTAAATGTGTGTCACTGCTCTTTAGGCAATGACATTTTCCTCTAATGCCTGACCATCTTTTTCACTCTGTACCCTTAAAATGACCTGCTGCCATGCTCTCAGGGAAGAATTGCCTGCTTTTAAGATAAGATCTTTCTAGCACTTCAAGTCTGCCATTAATTGATCTTATGATCCACAAAGGACACACTGTAGTAAGTTAAATCCAAAAACCATATTCATATGTGTAGTTTCCTTCTTGCTGTGCTTTTAAGGAAGATCTGTCTACAGATGATGAATAGCTTAGAACACTTTTAACCTGATTTCTTGGTGTTGACAATTGGTTTGGTTTGAGAACTTTCATGTGTGGCTGCTGGCTAAGTAGCAATTAAGTAGGACTTATAGTTTTGTTATTTATATAGCTCCTGTTGAATGTAGACGAGGTATTGACACGACTGAGAAGCCCACAGGTGCTGTTCAACCTTACTCTGTGCACTGATAGCATGAAATGAGTGATGTACCTGGTACTGACCTAGTTAGTGTACCTGGGACATGTAAGCTGGAGAATGTTGTTAATTTACTGATTGATTAATCTATCTTTTTTTTTTTTTCTTTCCATGCTAAGGAGGGGATTGGTTATCATTTTAACTTGTGATTTGTATTTATTATCCTTTAAAGACAAAGAATTTTCACATGATGGTTTTTAATACTTAGTGTAAGCAAATTCAGTGAATTTGTCCTTGAAGCAGATATCTCCTTCTTTTGATGCTATCAGTCTTTGGCTGCTTTTCACTGTAGGAAAGATTCAACTAAAACGCAATTCTGTATTTTTTAAAGTTTTGGGTCTCAAGACCACTTACAAGCAAATAAAAAGATTGAAGACAATGAAAAAAATCCACTATTTTTCTTTGTTTTGCTGTCTCAGAAACACCCCTAAGATGTGTGAAAAGATATGATTGGAAATCTGGTTTAAAATTGGCATGCACTGAGTAAAAAAAACCCAAAACCTACAACTCCAAATTCCAAATAATGACAAAGGAAGAGCTGTAGGGTGATACTGAGGAGCAGATTGTGGTTCCTGTAAGCCTTGTTTTTTTTTTCCTATCTTTTCCTGTTCTCCTCTCTTTTGTGTAACCTGTCATTGTTATTTATACTAAGAAATGAGTGATATTTTTATCACTCTAATAAAAATGTGTTATTACTGCATTATTGAAATACAATTCTGAGTGCAGAATGGTTCATTATTTTCAGCACTGGGATGACATACAGTGTACGAGGGACATGCTACAAACAGTGTTCAGTTTTACACTGTACACAGTGATGCTCTCAGCTACTTGATTTTTTTTTTTGTTTGTTTTTTTGGGGTGGGGGCATAATGTAGTAAATGTCAAAAGCCTCTGAAACATTTGAAGCAGATGTTCTACTGCCAAACTGAAGCATTTGAACTCAAAACGAAACAGTTCCCTTAAACCTTGACATTAAGTCTTAACAGTTTCACTTCCCAATTGGATGTGGTATGAAGAAGATAAATAATAGAACTGTAGCAGGATAAAATATTTATTCTCCCATGAGGTGGGGAAGAAAAACATGTTTAGCATTTGCTTTGCAGTATTATTTGTTCTGGCTCATTTCCCTCTTATACTCACATATATACAGTTCCAGGCACATGTTAAAAGCAGTAACTAGGGCTTGGCTGGGACCCGGTGTCCTTCCTCTCCCCTTCCATTTCGTTCTGAGTTTCTCTCACAACTTCCCTTAAACTCCCTCTCTGTCCCCATGTTCCTTATGGGAAGCATTCATCAAAATGTTCTCACTTTTCCAAGATCTGTCTACTTAATCAAACTGATCAATTCGTAGGGAAGTCTGTGTCAGCCTTTTCAAACAGTCGTATTTAAACACCTCAATAAAAATGGGTTGAGTTTCCCAGGCTCTCAGTACCTGCCGCTCCCACCGACACTGGAAAATCTGTGGGTGCTAAGAGGTCACAGCAATGAAAATGTTTTAATTAGGTGTCCACCTTCGCTTTGCAAATGTCAGGCTCCCTTTCCTGTTTCTTTTCTGAACATATTCTCATAATGAGTTTCTCTGGCATTTTGGTTACTCTGCTGGCTCAATCCAAGTATCTCATCCTATATACTTCAGTGGTGTGTGCTGTGCTACCTGGCATCATTATAAATATTCAGAACCAAATAACAAGCTCTTTAGGTCCTGTCACTCATGACTTTCATGAAACCCATGGCTCTGGTTTTGGATCCTTGTCTCTTGTTTTCTTGCTGTACTTTGTGCTTTCAAAATAGAGTTGTTTTTCTCTCATGCCTCCCCCAAGGTGAGTCAGGTGCTTTCTGCTTGAGCAGTGCTGGAAGAGGATCTGGAAATGGGCTGCAATCTGCATGGACAATGGAGAAATTCTTATTTCTGTAGTGATGAAGGAATAACGTTTGAGAAAAATTGGAATTCTGGTCAGTAAGCACATTTGTATACTAACATACCTACGTATATATAAATACCATAGAGTCAGAGAATGCATTGGGTTGGAAGGGACCTTTAAAGGTCATCTAGTTCAACCCTCCTGCAGTGAGTAGGGACAATCGCTGACTAACATTTACATCCCAAACAACATATATAAAAAAATATATATTTATATATATGATGTTAAGTATACTGTCGTAGATAGATTGTCTTAAATTTCCCTGTTGCTCAAGTTAGTCACCAGAAAATAGTCCTTTGGGAAAAGGTTGATAAAAGATAGTTGTGCAGCATCCAGTTTCACACACACATTAATGGTTAGCAGCATGATCACTCCATCAGCTTTATACAGATAAGTGTGATTGAAAGCAATGTGTACTCCTTTAAGGAAAATCCAACATGGACATACATCATTAGTGTAGTACAGCATATCTAGTATTTGTTGGTTGTGGGTGGGGTATTTTCATTCTATAATAAGTTCTGTGTAGTAAAATTGGCAAGGAAACTGTACCATGTACTTGACTAGATCTTGGAGCCAAAATGTACAAGCTCACTTTCAGTGGTAACCTTGTAAAGCAATGCTTTTAAGTGTGGGAGCAGTACTTAACACAGCCTTTATGACATCCTGTGCTGCGATTCTGAATTACTGGTTGAATTAGGGTTTTGTCTACACTACTCCATCTTTTTGTCATCTGGCTGCTTCATTTGCCTTCCTACTGCAACCTTGTTGTAGGGAAGCAAATGTGTTCTGTACAGGCTGCAAAGCAACTAATGTTTTCTTCACATCATCCTCTGTTTAATTCCTTATAGAATAAACAGTTCCCATGAGCTTTGTGTGTTCATCCTTTTGAGGACTTGAGTTGTCTGATATTTTACAATAGCCTTCTGGAAAGATGTTTCATGAGGTGAGTGTGAAAGATTTATTCCACACCTTTTATAAGGGTGGAGTCATGCTGTGGAATTCTGATCAGACTGCTTGGTTTATATATTTTCAGTGGCCTTGGAAACAAAAATATAACAGCAGTTATAAACTTCTTTTTTCTTTTGTTTTGTTGTTGTTCTTTTTTTTTTTTTTTTCCCCTGGTAATGCAGGCTATGAAGAAATTTGATTTCTGTCCTATGGATGAGCTACTTTAAACTGTGATGGTCCTAGGAATAAAGTTAAGTTAATATATATATTTAGGATTTAGAAGTGTATCCAGATGAGGGTAAGTCAGAGGAAGTTATTATTAAGGGTTGTCAGAGCTATGTCAGAGCTATCCCAAAAGTCCTTTTAGGAGTACCTCAAAAAGTTACTGCCCTGTTGTGTTTGTTTCTTCATTAGGCAGCACTGCCTCTCCTTTGGTAAGGTCACCTGTATGATTCTTAAAGAATAAATTTGTATTCCTTGTGCTTATTAAGGGGATTGCTTAGGTAAAGGTATTTGTTGATTGCTGAAGATATGTTCCAGTAAGAACATTTTCAAATGCAATTATGTTTTCACCATGAGGACAGCCAGGTGAATGGAATTCTGGAGAAGTGCAGCTTTCACCCATGGAAACTTTCAAAAACTTGTTTCATAAAGCTCAAAATAACCCATTCTGATATCATAGGTGACCCTACAGGAGGATGGAGACTTCCTGGAGTTCCTTCCAACCTCACTTATTCAATGATACTATGATCAGAGTTGCAAAAAAAAAGTTAAAATGTCCCACTCTCCTCAATTCTGTGGTTGGGTGGAACAACAGGAGAAGGGAATGATCACTGCAGAGCAAGCTCGGTTATTTTCCCCGTTGTACCATTTTACAGGGAAGGCAATGCCAGCAGAAAGAGGTAATGGCAGAGGGGTGTTTGGGTGTTTTACAAATTGGTAATGAGTGGCAAGGGGAACAAAATGCTGTGCACTGTCACAGTTTTGTTAGGAGGGAAAAAAAAATGAGGCAGGATATAGGATGGTTGGGGAAAAGATGACAAAAGTCTCCCCACTCTTCTGCAGTATAAAGAGGGTCACCATACATGTTGTGTAAAAACCCCCAAACATTTGGAGATTCTCTTTAATCACCAATGACGTCTGTTATGGCTCTGCCTGAAAACATGGAACAACTGTGGGCTGAGAAAAAAACTGCCTGAAACTCTTCAAGATTGTTTTTAAAGTAAAGTTTTAGCCTTAACTGTTTCCATGACAATGCTTCAGTAATACATTTTTGAATGGAGACTTTATAGGGAACAAATGGGAAATAAGAATGTGACTGCAGCCCTTTGGAAGAAAGGTGCAATAAAGATCAGGAGTTACTTGAGGTGTGAGCCAGACCCTGCTCCAGCATAGTTGTGATTTAGTTGTGCGTCTTGGCTCAGTGTACGGTGGTGTGAAAACCATTAGTAGTGCAGAGGTAGATACTGCAGACCTGCTGTGCTTCTGCTCTGCAATGAGAAGAGGCTGTGGGATGTAATGCTGCAGATTGGGTGTGACAGAGCTGGGGTTTGGATAGCTTTAAACTGCAGATATGGAAGTGTGGTGGAGCAGAGAGGAGAGGATTGCAAACAATGCTGTCACAGGTTGTTTGGGGGCTACCTGCTTGCCCACAATTCAGTCTGCTGCAAGATACTCCAACATGCTTTGCTACAGAATTGTGCTGGTTTTGTGTCAGGGTTGCTAATTTTAGTGGTTTATCTGTAGCAGTTGGTCACTTAATGTGTGCAGTTGTGTACAAACAGAATCCTTTCCCGTGGTGAGATTCTTGCAATTCCAGAATTTCTTTTGTCTCACCACAAGAAAGACCTACCTTCCTCTTCTATATCCATGGCCCTAGTCCCTTCCAATAAACTGTATTCCACAAGCCGAAATGGCTGAAGTGTTTCACTTTGATTCTACTTTTCACATTACACAGAATATTTTGCCATAAAATGTAATGGAAACTAAAATGGAAGTTTGTTTCAAAACTCTGAAAAAAAAATTAAAATAAGAAATACTTTTTTAATGACTCCAACTTTTTCATTTCAATTTTCATTTCAATCTTTTTGTTCTTTGAGATTGTGTTGTAGTGAGTTTTGTTGTTGACTAATAAACATTTTCTGTGGGAAACAAATACAGTCCTAGGGGTCCCTGGTGGTTCTGCTTTTGAATATATGTATCCGATGACAGCTACTGTATCCCTAAGCATATGTGCAGAAATAGGGAATAAAGAAGGATTAGCAGAAAAATACAACCCAACCTCATCAACACAGCTCCTGAAAGTGCTGTTTAAAAAAAAAAAAAAAAAAAAAAAAAAAAAAAAAAAAAGAGGCAAAGTTCAGCTGCTTTTCAGCTGCTTTTTAACTGTATGCATTTTACTCTCAACTTTGTATCTGACACATTACAATACATATATACTCAAAAGGGTTGGGGTTTTCAGTTTAAATACCATTTTACAAGTGTAACTGTTTCTAGCTTGCTGTATTTCAAATGGCATAAGTATAGAGCTCTACTAATATAGATCTGATCTGAATAGTTGTGGTATTAGTGGAGGAGAAAGAAGGTAGGGCTTGAAAGCATATGTCATTAAAAAAAAAAAAAAATCAAGCAACTGACAACCTCTAGAAGGTGTCCATGTTGGTTCACTGGGATTCAACCAGATGCTCCCACTTTGGGGTGAGAGGAAGTTCAGTTCCCAAGCAGCTTTAAGTCGTAGACTTCCCTGAAGAACAATGGCCAATTTTCTGAACGGTATGTTGTTTTAATGTTGAGAACTACTGTCTTCTAGGGACTGAGGTGAGAATACCAGAGGCTTTCCACTGGAGACATCAGGCTGGACATCAGCTTTTCCATCAGCTAGGGGTGACTTTACAGAACTGCAGCCTAAGAAATGACTGCTCTCAAAGCAGTTATCTTATTTCTTTGTGTAGCTTGTTCCATTTTTCCCCAAAATGCCTGCATATTTCCAGTAGACTTTCTTTTCTTGTTCCTGATAGCCTGCCCCTTTTCTTACATATGTTTTCCCATTTTCTCTTTTTTTCCCTTTTGGACTGTATCATGTTTTAAAATCCATTTAAGTTGCATTAATTTTCTCTTTGCTGTCATTTTCCATAATTTTATCAGATTTTGTACAAAAGTGCAAGGCCTTCAGCTGCTGACCTGGCGGAAAATGCAAAGATGTGGATGAGCCAAAAATCATTAAAGTCCTTCTGTCTAAAATTAAAGAGTCCCATGCAGGTTTTGTACTCTCATAAATAAAATAGGACCTGTCAGGTTGAAAAAAAAAATGCATGTAGGCTTCATCCGGACTATGCAGCCTGGTGCAATTTATTAAAGATACTGTATTGTAAGATGAAATAAAACATAAACAGGAACTTCAAATTTATCTGATAGAGTTGCATGACTTGGGTGTTTTAGGAACAGTGTATTTTTCAGTCAGTGAAGCCCATTGTGTTGTCCAGTGACAACTATATAGTTGCAGGAGACAAGAGAAGACATAGAAAGGGCAGAAGCTTGGGTATGAAAACGTTCAATTCAAACCAGAACATTTATCGGAGAGTATAGAAACTATACTGTTTAGACAGGAAGGGAAAAGAGCCAAAGCTAAACATTTATCAGGCTCTTCAGAGAGTAATATTTTGTGGAAGAACATTATATCACTGTACTGTAAAATCCTAAGGACTGCAGAGGGGTCATCCAGGTCCTTGGAACTGTATTCACATCAGAGCATAGGATAATTCTGTTCACTGAAAGTGTTGGTTAAGTCCTTTCTTTAAAACGGTTGTGCAAAACATTAAATCTCACAGTTCTGGTACTACAGAGGAGTGACTACTGTAGGGGAGCATGCTTTGCTTAAAATACATCTCCTTATCTATCTGTAGTCTTAGTATCCAGGTAAATCTATACCTCATAAACAAATGATTTAACCTGCAGTTGAAATGCCATTGTCACAGTCCCGATTGAATCTATTTAGACAGGCAATCAAGTCTGACCTTTTAATCTTAGAGCCAGCTTTATGTTCTACCAGGAGACATGTATACAGTGGTGAAATCATTCATGATATTCTTTTCAGCCTCACGGGAAGAGTATGCATATAGGTTTCCAGTCCATGTTGAAATCATAAATAGTATTTCGTGACACAGGAAGGAATCCATAAAATGATGTAGATATTTTTGTGATGCACTAAAAGCGTGTATCAAAGCTCGTTATTTAATGTGACCAGGTAAACTTGGTAAGTATGTGCCATTGTTTGGTTCAATAGTCTAATTGCATCCAAAAAAAAAAGCATTTGAGTCTTCACACAGCTTTTGACAGCTGTACAAAAGACACTGTCTTGGAAGTGTTTATTAAGATTTGATGATAATCTACAAATCCAAAAGTAACTGAAGATGTGAAATGCTTTGGAGTCTGTGGCAGTTCTGGGTCTTGCTTATGAGTCATGTTATGTTCTGATTGTGTGACTTGCTGGGCATCTGACCCATAGTGAATGAACTGAGTTGTTTTTCAGAGAAAATGAGAAAAGAATGTGTAAAGGGTGTTTCAAACTTGAATTTGTGTGTCTAGGCTTTTGTTTATTTAAGAACCGTAATATTTTACTCTGCCAGATTTTATTTGATCTAATTTACTACTGGATTTTTTTCCAGTGATACAAGAACTAACCTAAAAGGAGGCTTGCCTTTTCTTGAAATGTAGTCATGAGACTATTTTGTAACCACCGTGTTCCTGGGAACCATGGAAGCAGCATGTGTGTGTATGAAGCCAATGGAATTATGCACAGGAAAGATCTATGCACACAGATACGTTTTGCTAGTAAATTTTGCTAGTCTGTGACTTTCTGTATTCATTGCAGGCTACAGCTGCATACCACTGGTTTGGTTTATGTCAAGCAACTCACACTTCTTCCATATCTTCTGTATATCCTAGGGAAAAAACCCAAACATTTAACACAGTTGTCCATAACAGTTGGAGCACAGGTAAATTGAAGCAGCCTGAAAGCGAGCTGGTACTTCCTTCCTGTATAAAGATGATCAGAAGATCCAGCTCTGTACCACTCCCTACTGAAGTCAGTCTTTCCTATTTTTGACTGCAGCTCAAAATGATAAGCCTTTTGAATTCTGAAGGGTAGTTATTATAGTGAGAACAAAACGTAATGGAATACAATCAAGTGAAACAGCTTGTAGCTCTTAATTTACTAAGATTTAAACTGTCCCAATATGAAACACACACAAATGTGTTGTAAATTCAGGATAATTTGAATCATGAAATTAATCCAAGCCAGGAACAGTTGACTCAAATGTTTCTTGTAATTAATGCAAGCAAGACACTGTTAATTAAAAAAAAAAAAAAAGAGAGAGAGAGAGAACTACTGCACACCCCCTAATACTCCTTCATATGATGAAAATGTGCAACATTTTCCTTTGACTATTGTTCTTGTGTATCTTTTGTGGTGTTTTCTTCCAGTTGACAAATAGGGCATTTGGGTTGACAGATTTTTAATAACCTTTCCATCTCACATAAAACTCATATCACATGGAGACATGGGAAAAGATGATCTCTGCAATTGCTTCACAGGCAAAGCTTGGCTATACTTGAAAGTGTCGATGGCATAGTTATATTGGTTAGATGTGTGGGAAAAATCACAGTTCAACTGCTGCAGCCACGTTGGCAGCAGCTCTAGAGTAAACAGTTGTACTGGAATTGGGGTTACTTTCCTGGCATGCAACTATTTCAGGAGCTTAGATGGGCTATACCAGTAAGATGACTCTTCTGACAGCAACTACTGTTTACCCACCAGGAAAATTGCCTACATAGGTCTGCCATAGTTCTGTTGTCTGGAAGGTTTTGAATTTGTTTAAGCTGTTGGTGGAAGTTAAGTGTTAGGATATACTTGGTGTGCTTGGCTTTTGAGGAAGAGCAGAACATAATGATGATCAGGTGTGCTTTCAGTGGTGGTGGTTGGTTTGTAGTGTGGCAGTGCCAGAGGCCACTCCCCTGCATGGGTAACACATAGTACCAACCCCACAGAGTCTAAAGATGAGCAAGGTCCTGTTTTCAAAAAAAAAAAAAAAGAAAGTCTAATTAGACATTTAGTCATCCTAGGATACAGCTAGTTTCTTAAATACTTATTTAGTGGAAGCCTTCTTTTAAGTTGCGTATTCTTGTGCAAAAACTGAAAGTATTAGCAGAAACATTTAAAAAGAATTTTGAAGCAAGTTTTCTTTGGATTTTTTTTGACATCTTGACCACCAAGTGTTCATAGCTCCATTTGTCATAATAAAAAAGAAATAATTCTAGGCTTTCCCACCAGTTTGGATTACCACATAAACTGTTGGTTGTGCTTGTTAAAAAAAACCAAAAAGACTGTACAAAGTTTATCCTGAAGCAGATGAGAGAAGCTGTGTTAGATTAGAATTCTTTTGCTTAGCTGCTGATCAGCCATTTGTTTTGACATCTTTTGTTTAACATAGCCTGAAAGAGTGGTAGAGATAATAAATGAAATAACAAAAACTTTTAAAAGAAAGTGTTAACACCTTACATTCGTCTGATCATTCATGTAAATAAGACAAAACCAGAAATGGACAAGAAAATTTATCCTTAAATCACTTTTTCTCAAGTTAGGTCAGTTATTGCCATCCAACAGTTTTTAGTGCTGCAGATTAACAACAAATACATTTTAAAAATTGTGTAGTTTTCTTTTTTTTTTTTCCCCAAGGAAGATTCTTAAGTAGTGAGATGAAATGAGTCCCTGTGGCTGTTGGTATCCTGACAGTAGGGTGGCCAAGGAGAAGAGATTTATAGCTCCATCTTAAAAGAGCTGGGCTGACTGTAGCAAATCTGTGTGGGAAAGTCTTACTTTTCTGAAGTCTCCTCTGTAGACAGAAAGCAGACTTTAGTTTTAATGCTAGATTTAGCTTTCTTCATGGTTATTTTATTAAAAAAATTATTTCATGTTATAGAATGCAAACCAATATAAATACATCCTTTTGTGTATTGAAAAGGAAGATGCAGGCAAAATAAGTCCTCTTTTTAGGGCACAGCTTCAGACTAATTCTGATAAGAACGTCTGTTTTGCCATGAAGAATGCAAATACAGTAGAATTTGGTTATTTAGATTCTTTTAGACCTTGGTCTGTTCCTCCAACATTACTAATCTGTGGGCTTAGCTATTTAAAGGTAATACATACATTCCATGGAGCAACAATTCTCTTTTCTCTGCTGGACGTTAAACTTTTAAATATTTGGAATGGAAAGCAATATAATGAGAGCAATCAATAAAAATTACTGACAAGTGGACAAAAATGTGAAAAGCAAAATATTTTTCATGTCTTAATATTCTTCTGTTTATTGAAAGTTTAGATCTTTCCTCTTACCATCTTGGGTTTTTGAATGTTTGAATGATTCTCGTAATGCACAAGACTGTGACCTTGCAGGTGGTCAAAAAACATTAATGAAATTAAGTGGAAGCCATACATGGCAAAAAAAAAAAAAAAAAAAAAAAAAAAAAANCTAAGGCAGAATTGGGTCCTCTGAAAATCTGGCACTGTATCAGCAGCTGCAGAGGACCCAATTCTGCTTTAGATTGTCCTACCAGAAGGAAGGCATTGCCTCTCAGAGACGAGACTTTGAGAGAAAGGCTGCAATCCTCATGTGTTGTAAAAAAAGGTTAAAGATTGTATTAGAAGTCCAACCCCAAACAATTTAATGCAATTTTAAGCTTCTATATTGTGCACTGTTAATTGTGTGTGCCTCCCATTCCTGTAGACCAGTCGTAGGTTTTGACAGGGGCACCCAGAGCTGCATCATGTTCCCTGGAATATTTGAGTCTGCTGCAGAAGACCCACATGCCCCAGAGCATGCTGTCCAGCTCTGCTGGAGGTTGTACTTGCAGGCTGTCTCTCTGTAGTGGCAATGAATTTGATTTTGAGAATAGCACTGAAATGCAACACAGATTTATTGCTTATGTCTGCTCTGAACAGCAATCCTGTGTTACTCTGGAGCATGTGGAGCAGAGCGGAGCCTTCTCTTCCTCCTGAAAGAACAGAAAATACACAGTGAAACTGATCTTTTTGAGATTAGCACTTTGCCTTCCTCTAGTATACCACAGAGTTTGTATTCCTTGAGTAACAAGACTGTTGCATTTCTCTGTGCATGCCACAGAAATGGGTGCCTCTCTTTTCTGTTTAAAAATGTTCTAGGAGTGGAAACTCTGTGTGCAGAGGTTTGTCTGGCTTCAAAACAAAGGAATGACAATCTAAGCAAAGAGTCTGCTTTTGCTACTCATAGTGTAGAAGATAAAGTCTGAAATAAAAATGTGAGGGTCAAGGTGCTACTACTTTGTTCACGTTGTGGTGTCAGAACTGACTCAAGCTGGTTGAACCTGGATTTCTGCAGTGGGTACTGCTTTAGCCATTAATAAACTTTTAATGGCTAAACAAAGCAGAGAGAGACGGAGAGTATGCTTTGTAGAGCACCAGCATCTTGGTCCTGAGGCTGTAAGACGGAGTGGCATTAACAAAATCAAGGAAACTTGAATCCTTGTGTACTGTACTTATATTTAGTGTAGAATGAGGGTCAGACTCAATATATTTAATTGGAAGATGAACTGGAAAAGGTGTAATTTTGAATAATACATGGACATTTGTAATGTAAAGTTCTGATTCTAGAAGCCTGTTCCTATTCTGTTCTCTTCCCACTCTGCTCTGCCCTGATGAGACCACACCTGGAATACTGTGTCCAGTTTTGGGCTCAGTTCAAGGACCTGGTGGAGAGTCTGATTGGAGAGCTACAAGGATGATTAAGGGACTTAAGCATCTCTCCTGAGAAGAAAGACTGAGAAACTTGGGGCTGTTATGAGAAGAGAAGGCTGAGAGGGAATCTTATCAATATGTATAAATATCTGAGAAGTGTGCATCAGGATGAAAAGGTTTGAGTCTCAGTTTTGGTGGTGTCCAACAACGGGTACAAGCTAGAACACAGGTTTCGCCTCAACATGAGGAGGCATTTCTTTATGGTGAGTGTGACAGAGCACTGGAACAGCCTGCCCAGAGAGGTTGTGGAGTCTCCTTTTCTGGAGACTTTCAAAACCTACCTGGATACATTCCTAGGTAATCCTGCTATGGCAGTGGGTTTGGACTCAGTGTCCTTTCCAACCCCTAACATTTCTGTGAGACCAGGCATGGTTGACGTAGGAAGTTGTTTTGGTCTTCTTCACTAATTAACAAAGAAATCCTCCTTCAACCTTACTTAATAAAAGCTAACAGTTTTGTTCAAGTTCTTCTGAAAAATGTGGTACTACATTGTAGAATTTCTCACTAATAAGGGATGAGCATTCATCATCTTCACAATTTTCTTTTTCATACACCTACATGTTACATGTCCAGTATGGTGGTAAGAAAATATGAAACTGAGGAAATAATTAGCTTGTGAAAAATTGGTTTTATTTGATGAAATGGTGCCTTTTTGTTGTTTGTTGACTAGAGTCAAGTCAAACCAGTTTGCAGTGACTGAAGAGAATCTGTTGCAGAATTCCAGTTGTATAGTCTCTAAAAATGAGAAGAACAAAGTGGCTTGGTAATGCTGCTGAAGGTTCTTTGCAGGTATCTCTTTCTGTTTCCATTTGAAAATAATTTAGAATATGTATTGCATCCTTTAATCATGAGCATGCCATCTGATGCAGACAGGGGTGAACAACATTAAGAAGCCTTCCCTTTCTTTGTTTTGAACACAGTATGATTCCATGAGAAAAAGATACTGATTCATGCAACCTTGAATGATATCATAGCATATGTGGTAAACAGCTAGGCTGGGATGATGTGCTACTTTGTGGCATCACTCAGGGCTGTATCACTGCATGTAGACACTTGAAAGAAGAGACCAAGAAAATTCACAAAAGGCAAGATTAAAACACAGCTATTGTTCTCTGGCTCAAGATCATAAAAGGAAGGAAATTCATAGTTAAGCATCCAAACCTCAAATATCTGGGCACAATGTAGTGCCAGCCTTAATTTTACGTAACCATACCCTGTTATGAGTAGACATTGGTGGTTTGATCCTGAGTGATGAGTTACATTGCTCTTAGCAACTGAAACCAGAAAAATAATTTTATTTTAATGCTTGCTTTTGTTTGGAGAATAGACCTTTTAGAACAGTTGTAATTGTTTTCTTTATATTTTCTTGCCAATTGGAACGAAAGAAAAAAGTCCCTAATAGTTTTTATCTACCCCCCCCCACATCCCCCCCCCTCCCCCCAAAGTTATCCTTAAAGTTCTGCTATGCAGCATTCTGTTAAAATGGAAAGGGGAAATTGTGAGAAGTCATTGTCATACTGGGATTTCAGGAATCTTGAGAAATTTGTGCTAAGTTAGAATGTTTGTAGTCCTATAGAAGCTTGAACAACAACAAAAAAAAAATTAGAAAAAAAAAAATCAAAATTCCATAACACTGAACTGGTGAAGGAAATAGTTAATAGTGCTCTTAACACAGAATAATGAAAGTAGTACAGAGATTATAAAGGATCTGGAACTAACTGGGATTCTGTCCTACTTTTCTTCAAAAGTTCTGTTTTCCCTTTGGTTCTTAGAAATTGTAATGAAGGTAGCAGAGACTGTGCTTTACAGGATACCAGACTGTGCATGCAAAAAATGCAGAGGAGAACTGGCAAGGACATTAAACCTTATCTTGACATTTTAGCCTAGGGACATTGCCTCAAGGACTCCAAAGGGGAGGATCAGCAATTCTTTGGCAATTTTCAGTAATGTCAGGGAAGTGCCTTCAGCACCTTAAAAACCAGAGATGAGCAATTTGGTGTGGTGAGGCTGACTTGAGAGAAGGATGTTTGGAGTTTTTCCAGAGGTGTTTTGATTCTTTCACTGGTAGGAAAAAACCTTGACAGTGTCCAAGTCACTGGCACCCTTTCTGTCTTTATCTGCGATTTGGAGTGTGGCAGTGCACAGGAGCTGGGAGGTGAAGAGTCAAAAGACTACAATGATGTAGCTCTTATGCAACAGATGGAGCTCTAGTCAGTTTTGAATGGTAGTTTAAATTTTCCCTTGAATAGGAATTACTAAAGGTATGGGAAATTCGCATTGCAGCTAAACTAGTCTCTTGGGTCTTGCAGTGAAATGGAAAGGTCTCTGACCCACAGTCTGAAAAATTACAGCCCATGAGACAAGGGAGCTGAAGTGTTTGGTGATAAATCTTTTGCTCTTCAGTATAACTGAGCATATTGCTAAAAAAGATTTACACATGAAAAAGCGAAGTCCCAGAGACAGAGGGCAAAAGAAAATGGCTTTGTGAATATGAATGATAGTGCTGACCTGAACAGCATGGGTAATAACTGTGTGGAATGATAGTACCATGGTAGGCCCAAGGTACACTCCAACCATCGAGATGTTGTTTCAGAGAATTGCTGGATGTTGGAGTTTTGTGGGTGGGGATTTGGCAGTCCATTCTCTGTTCTACTTTTCCTGAAATCTCTTTAGTGAAGCACTGATTAAGATTGCCTCATGACAAAGGAAAACCACCCCCTTTCCCATCTCAGCAGCCATCCTTAGGTTCTTCTCTGAAGTGAGTGCTGAGGAGGTCAATAAAGCTGGTGAAGGGCCTGGAGAATAAATCTTACGAAGGGAGACTGAATGAGCTGGGATTGTGTAGTTTGGAAAA
Source organism: Eubucco bourcierii (assembly GCA_013396675.1). Taxonomy (NCBI): domain Eukaryota; kingdom Metazoa; phylum Chordata; class Aves; order Piciformes; family Ramphastidae; genus Eubucco; species Eubucco bourcierii. The sequence goes on from VWZE01004432.1 coordinate 654,420, forward strand.
GAGGAGGTTGAGAGGAGACCTCATTGCTCTCTACAACTACCTGAAAGGATGTTGTAGAGAGGTTGGTGTTGGTCTCTTGTGACAAATAATTAGTGATAGAACAAGTGGGAATGGCCTCAAACTCCAGCTGGGTAGGTTTAGACTAAACATTAGGAACTTTTTTTTCCCAGCAAGAGCAGTCAGGTATTGGAATGGGCTACCCAGCAAGGTGGTTGAGTCACCAGCCCTGGATGTGTTTAAAAGTCATTTAGATGTGGTGCTTGGGGATATGGTTTAGGGGTTAACTTTGTAGAGTAGGGTCGATGGTTGAACATGATGATCCCAGGAATCTTTTAAAGCTTGAATAATTCTGTGACTCTGATTAATCTGTAACCTTTTGATTTCCCTCTCTATCTACAAGACTAGTTCTCCCAGGGCTAGAGATTTCTGATTTTCTGATGCAGTCTTTTTCCATTCATATTATTCTCTCTTCTGTTGCTGTGATAGACCTGCTTATGATTGTATGTTTATTCAGCTGTTCCATGCATTGGGGTTTTTGGGGAAGTTGGGTTTGTTTGGTATAGTTGCTGTAAACAGTTTTTAGCATAGAGCACCTATTTGTAAATCCACATGCAAGTCAGAGCGGAGCACACTGTCTACACTGATGTTGGGTTAAGCACAGAAAACTCCGTGGGTACTTCACTCAGCTACCATCATTGCATGAGTCTTTCTGCAGTGTATTGTGGGAAAACTTCATCCACAGGCCACCGTACAAAAATGTTTTTAACTCATCTAAAGTACTTCCGTGGCTTTTGTTCCAGCCAGTAGCAAGGCATGAGTCCAACTCTAGATGATGATGATGTTTTCCATCTGTTGGCAGGAATGCAACTCTCGTTTTGGGAAGAGCAGAAAATTGTGGGCATGAAATGCAGTGCAGAAGCATTTCAAGGGTAACTCATTGCCCTAGGAAACCAGAAGTATGTTTTACCAGGTCACTCATGTAGATGCGTAGATATGGAGACAGCCAATGCAGGTTGAATAGCTGCAGAATCCTCATGCACCTTCTTCCACATCCAGTATGGCTTATCTAGCATGGAGGGCACCTATACAAAGGTCTAAGAGCTTACTATGCCTGTGTGTAACTAGGATTTGCAGGTGAAGGGGGTACTTGCCGATACCTAAGCTTGCTGCTGTCCTTTATTGCTGCTTTACAGTGATTCAGTTGTTTTGACCAGTCTTTTGACTGTACCTAGCACGTAAAGATCTGTATTTTAGCGACTGCTTCAAAGCCAGAGGGCTGAAAAATGTTGATTTCCCTTAATTAACATCTGTTTAGGTTTTTTTGAAAGTGAGAGATGTCTGTTGAAGCCACAAATTTGACCTGCTTTCATTCAGAAAGGGTAATACTTGCCTGCCAGACAAGCAGCTGAGGTCATCAAGATAAAAGGTCCATGAATGGGGATGTGGGGGAAGAATGTGTGACACGGAGATAATCTGGAGATCCTATCTTTTAAATGATTTTAAAATTTAAACAGGAGTTTACTTTATTTCTGCCTCAAATGTGGAATCAGTTGCTACTGCTAAGGTTGTTTAATGGACCAAGACCATTCTCAGCCACGCTACCTCAAAAAGAAGCAAAATGTAAGAACGCCTAACAGCAGAACATTTCTTTGTGTTCTTAGCAATATGTAATTACATCCTGTTGTTATGATTTGGCTAACTGACACAAAATGGCATGGCCAGTAAAGCTTTTGGACAATAAAGTCCCTATAGTGTCTACTTGCTTTTGAAACACCCAAAATTTGTGATGTACCTGAGAGGGAACAGCGATGGGTTTCATTAGGAGCAGATTTATGCCTGTTTCTGACTATGTCCATACTGAAAAATAAGCAATGTTAGAGCTTGTGTTTTATTTCAGTCTAGATGCCAGCTGGGCTAAAAAAGCTCCTGAGCACTCATTAAAACCTTTTATCCAAGTTTATGATTAGAGCCACATTTAGCTCCACAATGATGATACAGTTTCTCCTGTGTTCCTGTTTTGAGACTTGCTAGACAACAGGCACAAGCAATTCTTCCCCAAAAGGACAATCTTTTCTCTTCCACTGCTGTATTCACAGCATTGCATTTTAGGAGCTTTGGTTCCTCAGCTCTTTTTCAGTAAACTCTATCTTCATCTGTTTTAGCTAGCACTAAAGTTCAGTTCAGGCACTTTGTTTTCACTTTGGTTTCACTTAAAGAAATTTGGTGTTAGAGAGTTCTGCTGCTGAGAAGAAATAATAAACTGCACCAGTACAGGTTAGGAGGTGATCTGCTAGAGAGCAGCCCTGTGCAGAAGGACCCGAAAGTCCTGGTGGACAAGAAGTTACCCATGGGACAGCAATGTGCCCTTGTGGCCAAGAAGGCCAATGGCATCCTGGTGTGCTTTAGCAAGAGTCTGTCCAGCAGATTGAGGGAGGTTCTCCTCCCCCTCTACTCTGTCCTGTTGAGGCCCCACCTAAAATTTTGGCATCCAGTTCTGGGCTCCTCAGTTCAAGATGGACAGGAATCTACTTGAGAGAGTCCAATGGAGTGCTACAAGGATGATTAAGGAACTGGAGCGCTGTCTTATGAGGAAAGGCTGAGAGACCTGGAGTGTTTTAGTCTGGAGAGGAGAAGACTAAGAGGGGAGCTAATAATGTATATAAATATCTGAAGGCTGAGTGTCAAGAAGAAAGGGACTGCCTCTGCTCACTTGTGCCCTGTGATAGGACAAGGAGCAATGGGTGGAAACTGCAGCACAGGAAGTTCCACCTCAGCATGAGGAGGAATTTCTTTACCTTAAAGGTCACAGAGCACTGGAACAGGGTCCCCAGAGAGATTGTGGAGCCTCCTTCGCTGGAGGATGATCAGGACCCATCCTGTGTGACCTGTGCTAGATGATATGGTCCTGCTCTGGCAGCAGATTTAGACTAAAAGATCTCCAGAGGTCCCTTCCAACCCCTAACATCCTGTGATACCAGTCAGAATTAGTTACACATTGTTGCTTTGATGACTTAATGTGGAATTCTGTGATTTGCCTGTTCATGATTTTCAGGCTCCTGATGTGCTTACCATGGGGACTGTCTCATTTTCTGTAAATCTAAGTCCATTAACTTTTGGTGGGTTAAAATGTTCTCTGAATGCTAATACCTGTAATAATCACACCTCAGGTCTTTGCTGCCGCTATTGGTACTGGTTCTAGCAGAAGGAGAACTGTTGGGCACTTGAAAACACAACAGTAATTTTCAGAACAACAGTTTATCAGATGAAATTGTCCTAGTTTGAGAGTTCACTCTGAAACTCTACACACACCCACACCCCCCACACCCCACATTCTTTTATTTTCCTTCTGAAATATGCAGGTCTAGCTCTTAAATCAGCTGTTGCGTTTAGAATGTGGTCACCCTCTTTGAATCAGGTTTCCACTTGTTTCTGTGGATCTGGTGAGATTTAGGAACTTATTGAAGTTGACACTGATCCATATCCACAAAATACTTCTCTGCCAAAACTCCATCTTAGACATCTGGCTGTGGACACTTGTGTGGGAAGCACAGCCTGTGGAGCAGTTAGCAGCATGACTGACAGCTGCCCTTGATGGGGTTTGCACATAGTCCCATCTCTTTCTTCCTTCCCTTTCTTCTACAGAAAGGTTTTTGGGTAAGAGAGTTGTCCAGGAGGATGTTCAAGTCCTCTTTTACTATTTGCTGCTTCTGTTGTCTGGATTGATCCTGGGTACATAATAACAATCATATTAAAAATGTTTTTTCTTCCTTTTCTCCTGACATGTCTGTGTCTGTCCCGCCTCATACTTGACCTTTGTTTTAACACAGATTTGTGACATAACAACTTTCTAATCTTTAAGTTTACAGTCTACTAACCAATCATCATCATTGAATCATCATAGAATAGTTTGAGTTGAAAGAGACCTCATCAAGTTCCGACTCCCTTACCATGTGCTGGAACATCTCCTTCTAGACCAAATTGCTCAAAACCTCATTCAACCTGGTCTTAATACTACCAAAGAAAGGGAAAATCTATCTACGGCTCCTAAAGATGTCTTTCTGCAAACCATGTGTTTGTAGGTGATATTTTAGAAGTTTGAATATAATACTGATCATTGGAAGTCTTGATTAATTTCTCCTGTTTGTCTAAGTTTGTGATTCTTGATGTCAACAGCAGATGAACATTGTGGGGTTTTCAGAAACATCTAAGTAGGAGATGACCATTGTTGTACAAAGGGATTTCTGCTGCTGTCCAAATAGGTGTTTGGCCATTGGAATGGCCAGGGATGTGGTGGAGATAGCATACTGGGAAGTGTTTAAAAAGAGACTGGATGTATATCATGGTTTAGTTGATTAGATGGTGTTGGGTGATAGGTAAAAGGTCTTTTCCAACCTAATCAATTCTATGATTCTGTGGCATCATTGAAAGGCCCAAAGTCCCAGCGTGGGTACTATTAGCAGTGTATGCTTGTGTGTTGCATTTAGCAAGTACATGTAGCCACTTAACAAGGCTGTTGGGAAGATGGGGCACTCTTCACAGTCTGCATCTGAAAAACCAGGACAAATGTGAAGGCAGTTATCCTGAGGTGGCCCTGGTGCTCATGCAGTTTGCTGTAGAGGAACACAAATTGTCTAGTTTAAACCGTGGTAGGCAATCATGTGCCACCAGAGACTTCCCAGTACTTTCCCTGTTGGTTTTAAGACCAATGAGATTTTGAGTGGGCTTTAAACCTATTGTGGGGTGGGGGAAGGAATGACCATCCTCCTGTTTCATACATTTGAAAACTCTCAGGCTTCAGTACGTAACTTGATGTGAAAATTGGTGTGCCTCCCTGCGTCATTTTCACTGGCAATCTTTCCCACACAGGAGCACAGCTTTGTCTGTGTCTAATAAAATGCCCAAGCTTTGTTAACTGTGACAGGAAATGTATACTGGAACGAAATTAAGTGTACCAGCATCCTGCTGTTGCTGAAAGCTGTCACTGTTTGTCTTAATTGATATAACCATTTAAATACATGTTGTTACTCCTCCCTATCTATTATTTTTTGATACCATTATAAAGGAAGCTGTAAACCATCCTAATGCTTTCATCAGCACCCTGACAGGGAGGAGAAGTGCCCTTGCAAATCTATGCACCTCTTCTCCCTGTGTGCTCCTTCTTCCCCCTCCCCAAGTGAGGCAATCAGCTTCATATAATCGAGGGACAAGGACCTTGTTTCTATGAAAGGTCATTTCATAGCCAACTTCAGGGGACAGTGGGCAGGCAGCACTTCAGGCTGTCATCAGGAGTGCAAGAACAGGCCAAGCTGCTGCCAGCAGCCCATTTTAGTCCTTCCCAACACAATGGCAGGTCTGTGTGCCGGGCTTACCGCTTCCCATTTGATGCCAACCCCAGTGTCACCACAAGGCCATTTGGATCATTAGGAGACCAACCCTTTGACTTTGGCCGCTCAACAAAGAGGGAGGCAAGAACATGATGAAGGCTAGGTGCCAGGCTGCTCCTCCAGCCTTGCTGGTGCCACCTCTCAGCCATCATCAGAGCAGACCCCTCAATAGCTGGGATCATTTTTGTCACAAGGATTATCTGCTTTTTATGAGATACTCACTCTTGTTGGAGGTCTTTGCCATTAGCACGTTGACTGCAGCGTGGCTGTGCTGTGGTATGTGGATAGCAGTAGCTGGAAAGCTTTATGCTTACTTCACTACATGTGATTGACATCTAATTTAACTGCACTGCTGTGTGTACTTGGTTTGGTTTAGTTTCTGGAAAGTATTTGTTATGAAAAGATGTAAAACAATATGGCTTTTTTGAAAAGACTCTAGTGGAAGCAGTGCATGGTCATGCTTGTCAGTTGACTGAGGGACGGTGATGCTGGCGCAGTGTTCAGTATCAGCTGGCAAAAAATGCAGCAATTGTGCGCTTTCTCTTCTCTTGCAGTGTTTACTGAAGGCAAATTACATCATGGTTCTTCACCTTTTAAACTGGCACTGCGGTTTGCAATTGGGAATTTCTGTAAGAAAGTGAAAAGTGAGGGTGTAGGTTGACAGTGGAAGTAATTTGGCCGATTGTACCAAGAAATTAAAACTGTGTGGCACTGGGCAATCTTCAGAGTTAGAATCTGGCCTTAAATAAGGCCAGACTCCTATGATTCTCCTATAATTAAATAAGAATTGTCTTTTGGGTCTTCATAGTCTTTTTATATGAGAGAGGGTCTGTTCCACAACCATCCAGAACCCAAAAAAAAAAAAAAAAAAAAAAAAAAAAAA
>VWZE01004432.1:660698-674404 GCA_013396675.1 Eubucco bourcierii
AAAAAAAAAAAATTGCAACAGCATTAGGCAAGATGAAACTTCAAACAAAGCTAGCAATTTCAGAGAATCATAGTATGGCTTAGCTTGGAAGAGACCTCAGAGACCATTTACTTCAAACCCTCCGCTCTGGGCAGGGGCATCTCAACTAGACTCAACTGCTCGAGGCCTCAACCATCCTGGTCGTGAACACCCCCAGGAATGAGACATCCACAATCTGCCTGGGCAACCTATTCCAGAGTCTCCTCAACCCCACACTGAAGCAGTGCCAACTGCTGAAATGCAACCAATTTTGCACCCCTGTAATTGCTATTTCCTCATTGGTGTTTTTGCTGATTTTTGTCAGCATCAGTGCTAATTGCACAGAATCACAAAAGGTTAGGGGCTGCAAGGAACCTTGAAAGACTATCTAGTCCAACCCTCCTGCCAGAGCAGGATCACCTGTACCAGATCACACAGGAATGCGTTCAGGTAGGTCTTGAATATCTCCAGAGAGGAGACTCAACAACCCCCCTGGGTAACCTGTTCCAGTGGTCTGTCACCGTTACAGTGAAAAAACTCTTTCTCATGTTTCCATGGAATTTTTTATGCCTCAACTGCCACTGATTGCTCATTGTCCTGTCACTGAGCAGAGCCTGACTCCGTCTTCTTGACACTCACTCTTTACATGTTTATAAACATGAATGAGATCACCTCTCAGTCTCCTGTGCTCCAAGCTAAAGAAATCTGGCTCCTTCAGTATCTCCTCGTAATGAAGATGTTCCACTCCCTTAATCATTTTTGTGGCTCTGTGCTGGCTTCTTTGAAGCAGCTCCCTGAGGTCCTTCTTGAACTGAACGGCCCAGAACTGGGCACAATATTCCAAATGCAGCCTCCCCAGGACAAAGTGGGGGAGGAGATCCTCCCTTGACCTACTAACCACAGCCCTCCTAATACATCCTAGAAAGGCATTGACCTTCTTGGCCACCAGAGCACATTGTTCTTGCTCTTCTCTGTTGGATGGTAGTCAGAGAAACATAAATTATTCAGCTTGGCTTTTTGAAGATCCTTCTTTATAGCAGGACATGAAGTTATTAGGACCTTTAGGTTAATAGCACTGCCTGTCCAGTCTGAGATCTCGTTTGCCTGCTCTGGGTCATCTGCCTGCAGCTTGAAATACCAGGCTGGTTGACTCACTATGGGTTACCAGAAAGGCAGTCAGCATTATAAAACTCACCTTTGGAAACTGTACCACTGCATCACTTAAAGTCAAAGAGTAGGGAGGGGTACGGGACAGAAATAATAACACAAATCCTGTTCTGATGGTTTTTACTGAAGACAAAACTAGGGCCTCATGTAGGAATAAATTGTCAATAGCACTCTTAAAACTTCATATTGAGTACTCAGATTTTCCAGACAGCTATATCTCATGATTTTTTTGGAAGGTGTGAAAACTTTGTCATTTCTGCTTCAGTAATGCCTGGAGGCTTGTATCAGGATCAGACTGTGGTCGTGTGTGGTGTTTTCGAAAATAAATGTTTTCATTGCATTCTTTTACTTTAAAAGTGAAACAAAAAAACAATGCTCCTGATCCCAAAATTGGAAGAAATTGTGTGAACTATTGTGTGAGAAGGAAAAAGGGCCAGGAAATATAGCTTAGATTCAGGCTTTTGAGAGATTATTATAAATGTTGAGAAAAATATTGTTTAAATAAAAATAGCTCTGCAGTGCCCTTTAAAATCAGTAAGAGTCTATTCTAATTCCCATTTAAGTAGTAACTGGCTGCTGTCTGTATATATACTTAAATGTTGCTTGCTGTATAAGACCTTGTTTGCTTAATTTCAGCCTAACTGAGTTTTTATGGCTGTGCTATAAACCTCTTGAAAATAGTGGCTTAAATGGAAATGCTGACACAATGTTAATTACACTGGCTCCAGTGTGATACTGTGATTAAAGTTTATTTATTTTGTGTGTGCATGTCTGTGTGTGTGTAATTTCATTGTTGAAAAACTAATGGAAAACTAATGTGGCAATGGAGAATGTGATTCTGTGCCTGATATTTTAATTTTCAACAGCGAGGGGCAGTTTTAATATTAGCTTACAGTATCAGAGAATTTCTTTTTAATTGAGGTATAGTTTAGGCATTTAAAATTTGAGAAATTTGGGCAAGTGACAAGTTTCCCACTTTAAAGCTGTTCACTACTCTTCCAGCAGTTTTTAAGTGGCTTTTTGAGTGGCAAGGTTAGACCTTCATCGCATTCACATTAGAAAACAAAGAAAATAGTGCAATTTTCTTGCACCATATATTTTCTGAGATGATTGGGTGAAAAGTCTCATTTCTGAAAATAAGGGGGTGCAATCCAAAATCAACATTAATTGAGCTATGGAGTACAAAGTAACAGCTATAAAAGTTTTCTTGCTAAGTAGTGTGCCCAGCTGATACTTCAGGGCACATTTAGTGATTCTTATCTGCCGTGCTTCTGGACTAGCTGGCAAAATAAATTTTTTTGTCCCTCACCCATACATAGGACTTGAAGGTTGATCAGAAAAATTGTGTAATGGATCATGGGTTCTGTAGGAGTGAGTGATCTCCCCGGCTGCTAGTCTGTGGTGTGCTTTCTTTGACATAAGTGCCAGTGTTCTGCCTCATCTCAGAGGCCAAAGTAATCATTTCTACTCTCACCATAAACACCTTTCCCACAAGCTCATGGCTTCCAGTCAAACTTTCCTTCTCTGCAAGAGAATTATTGCAGATTTTCTTAATAATGACCTGACTGGTAGACTGATAGCTGTGGAGCTGCAGGACAGTGCGCTGTGCAACATGGCGGTGAATAGATAATTACAACCACTGCAGGTTGGAAAGACGAGAGGGGAGAAAGTGAAATCTTTGTGCGGAATGCCTTTCTTCATTTTGCTCAGTAAGAACATTCAGCATACATTAATCCAGTCTATGAAATTTACATTTTTTTATTTTTACTGTTTGCTTTCACTGGAAGAGAGTGCAAAGTAGGCAAATAGTTTCAAAGTGTGTGGTCTTTATGATTTATTTGTATTGCTCAGAACAACCACTGACCCAACTTCTTGGTCTTGTTCCCATTCGTTACAGTAATTAAATATTAAGTTGTTATAAAAGGATTGTACCCTTCCCTTGAAAGAAGAAAGAACGTGGCTATGCCGTGGTTCTGTGCCATGGTGGATGTTTTATTCAAACCAATGTGTAAAGGTAGAGCAAGAATGTGCCAAGTTTATCCCATGTGGAAGGAATGTAACTGGTCTGGATCTGAAGCAAAACTGAGGATCTCCTACTCTTCAATATATTATATGAGAACCAGAGTTTGATAGAATTGGTAGAAGAAGGGTGCCTGTGTATTGGTCAGTCAGATCCTGAGTACAGCACATTCTCAATTGCAGCCTTTAATCAACAGTAAAACTACTTGCCCTTAAGTGACCTTTGCATTGAATTGAACACTGTACTGGAAATGTCAGAGTCATCATACTGGACACTTCAAAGTGTAACTGAAGACAAATTATGCAATAAATTAAAATTAGCATTCTAATTTTTCTGTGGTTTCAAGCCTGCAAGAGCAGAGCTTTTCTCTTTGACTACACCCATTAACACCAGGGAAGTATTTAAAGTGTATAAATGGAGACCTGTGGGTGGTCATGTAGTGTTTGACTGAATAATGATGGGCTGATGCTGTGAGGCAAGAGACTGCTACCAAGAAGGCCAATGGCATCCTGGCCTGTATCAGTAATAGTGTGACCAGCAGGACCAGGGAAGTCATTCTGCCCCCATACTCAACACTGGTTAGGCCACACCTTGAGTACTGTGTCCAGTTCTGGGGTCCTTAATTTAAGAAAGATGTTGAGGTGCTTGAATGTGTCCAGATCAGGGCACCAAGACTGAGGGGGTTTGGAGCACAGCCCTGTCAGGAGTACCTGAGGGAGCTGGGGCTGTTCAGCCTGGAGAACAGGAGGCTCAGGGGGGACTTTGTCGCTGTCTACGACTACCTGAAAGGAGGTGGGTGCCAGGTGGAGGTTGGTCTCTTCTCCCAGGCAACCAGTGACAGAATGAGGGGGCACAGTCTCAAGCTGCGCCAGGGAAGGTTTAGGCTAGATGTTAGGAAGAAGTTCTTTGCAGAAGGAGTGATTTGCATTGGCATGGGCTGCCCAGGGAGGTGGTGGAGTCACTGTCCCTGGAAGTGTTTGAAAAGAGACTGGATGTGGTGCTTGGTGCCATGATTTAGTTTGTAGGTTTGTAGGTCAAGGACATGCTTATACTGGAACAGGTGCAGTGAAAGGTCATGAAAGTAATGAAGGGCTTGGAGCATCTCATATGGAGAGGCTGAGAGAGCTGGAACCATTTATCCTAGAGGAGTGGAGACTGGAGAAGATGTTATGAATGTGTATTAATACCTGATGGAGGGTGTAAAGCACCACCATACGCAGCAGCAGATGTTCTGGTTGTTTTGATTTCCATGTTTTGGATTCAAATACTGAAAACTGACCTGGACTTTTGATCATTTTATTGGAATTGGCATATCTTTTAATTAGTCCCTTACATATTAAAGTTTTGTTGTGGAATCAACATGGAAATTGAAACATATGTAAAGATATTTCTGTATAATCAGTGATTGCTGTAGCATATATAAGCTTAAAATTCATAAAGCAGACAATAAATACAGTCGATTGATGGTCTTTTATTAACACTGTGAAAGCTGGCAGATTTTGAAAGGATGTTGACTTGAAGCAGTGCAAAGACTGGTTTGTTAGGCCTCATATTGTCTCAGAAGGTCTTTGACTTCTGATGATAAGCTAAGGTTAAGTTTGGCTTCTGCTTTCATTGTGTAATCTACATAGTATTTTTGGAGTATAATCATAAGCCACTTAGAACACATTTCTGAAGGAGGGTAGAGTTTATATTCTGTGTGTTTAGGGAGATTGAAATGTTTCAATACACAAAGTGTCTCAGATATACACAGTGATAAAACTCAGAAATGTGCTGAGTCTTAATGAGATCCTGTAATATCCATCAGTCAGTGTGAGGTGTTGCTGTATGCACCCTGGACCTTGAGAGCTGGTGTTGAACATCCATATGTTGGTGTCATGTACTGTGTATCATTCAGTGTGAATGCATAGATTGTCTTCCCAAACCTTTTACATCATGCTGGAAAGCTATGCTTCTGGATGCTCCACAATCTGCCTTTGCCTTTTCCATGAATAAGGAATAATGGGTTTTGTTTTTTTTTCCCCTTTTTGGGCTGGTTTTTCTTTTGTTTGTTTGTTGTCATCCCCAAAGTGGTGTCTTGTTGCTCAGGATACCACATGGGAGCAGCAGGTTAAATCATGCTTGCGCCCTCAAGAATCTTATCAGAAAGCCTCATTCTTCAGAAAAAAGGAAAGGGAAAAAAGACTTTTGCCATGTGTGTGTAGTGCCTTTTATTGCACTAATGTGAAATGATTCGATGTGATGGACAGCAGTTTATCAAAACAAAATCTCATTAAAATCTGACTGCACTTTGCCCTTACTCTCCTTTGCATAATAAGATTGTGCAGCTTTCTGTGAGCAGACAGTAACCTGTGGTAACCTGTAGTGCGCGTACATTTATGGGTGATGAATAAAACCATTGTTATCACCCTTAAATGTTGGCATCAATATTATGGTAATAACATTTGGAACTTTCTGCTTTATCAGCAGCAATGACTGGCAAATAATCAGCTGTTTTGTAATGGGAAGATTAAACTAGCAGCCGAAGACATTTGAGTTAAGCTTCATGGAAAAGGACACTGCTGCATTTATGATGATACCATTTTTGTTGGGGAAGGATGACATGATTGTTGTTTTAGCTTTTTAGACATACAGTGCAATTAAGAATAATCAGTTTTCCCACACATTCCTCAAAGCAACTGAAGCACGCATGCTAACAACCAGACCCTTAAATTTGGAGTGACTTCCGCTGCTGCCTGGGCAGCCCATGGGTACAGATGCACATTTCACAGTGGCATGCAGCTATTGTGGGACCCTACTCTTCCTACAGAGAGAAAAGTTGCGAAAGAACTGCCTGATAAATAGTAAACTCTTCAAGATCTACCCATACTACCAATTCAAACCTATTTTGGAGTGCAAAGGAAGAGGCTCTGCGTAGAAATACATATGAGATACATTGCAGGCTTTGCAATCAGTAACAGGCATCCAGATTAGAAGTTTAAAAGAAAGTGCAAAATGATTTCTAATTTGTGATTACTGGAAGTAGTAGGTGGTCCCACCAATAAAAAATCTGATGTGTAACATATGCACACACAGATACATGGAGTGTTTAACCCATAGTTTGTGTGAAATGTGTGTGGCTGGGTTTAGAATGCAGAGCACAAGCCAAAGGCAGGTCAGGATTTGGGCAGGGTAAGTTTATAGTGACAGTTTTAGTTCATAACTGCTGCTACTAAAGCCATTTGAGGGGGAGCATCTTAGACCAGGCTCTGTCATGGTTGTTTTAGAGAGAAATCTGCATAAACAGATCTAAAAAGTGTTTATGCCTTCACATACAACCTTTTTGCCATGCTCCTTGCTTTCCACTACACGAATATGCAGTACCTTTATATTATGCATGCTTTTAGACTTTCACTGTATTGGAGCCAAGTAGGTGGGACTTTTTTTGCATACCTGGGACTAAATATTTGCTGAATTTCATCTTTTCTTGCTAAGAATCTTACACCAAGTCTATTAATTAAATGTGTGAAAAATAAATTGCTAAATGTTAGCACTGTCCAATGTTATTTACTAGGAGATGAAAGAGAATGAGAGCAAACAAGTGATATCCTAACTGTGATGCACAATTACTTGCATTTCAGTAGACATGATTTTCCACATAAAATGTTAAAGCTTTTGAGTAAACCAGATGGTAGAAGAGCCTTAGTGTGGATGTAGTTGAATCTGGTTTAGAGATTGCAAGTTAGAATAGTATATTCCTGTTTGTGCAGAAGAATAACCCACAGTGGCATGAGGAGACTTGTTATTCTTAAAGTATTTCTACACTGAGGCTTATATTGAGGTGTTATTTTGCCAAAATTTATGGTTAGAGTTCATACCTTTAGGTTAGGACATGATGGCTTATAAAGAAAAAAAGGATTTCTGAGAGTGCAGAATGAGTTTTGTTCTCTACAAGGAAGTATCATAAGGCCTCATCACCATCAGTGCACCAACCTGTGCTGGCCTTTTGAACTGAAGTAAAATTAATAGTGAAAGAATTTTTCCTGGATGCTTGCAAGAGGTGTGGTGGTAACACATATGACTGAAACTGCAGTTACCCTTGTAGCAGGGAGAGGCATAGAGGAAAGAGGAATCTGTTTGCCTTATCCAGTTTTAGAAGATGGCCTGACACAAGGGAAAAGATTGAGGATGATGGCAGTTACAAATTCTCTTTTTTTTCCAGTTCAAATTTATGTTAGACTGAAATGGAAGTTGTGTCCTACTCAGTTAAATGTTCTGTTCACCATGAAAAGTGCCAGTAAGGTCACTGTAACAAAGTCAGAAGGGAAGAGTAAAATCCTGAGAGGTCAAAAAGAAGTCTCATTTTCTCCAGGAGCTCAATCTTGAAACCAAGGAGATAGCTTAAGAGCTGGAAAGATGCTGTCTACCCCTTTCAACCTCATGAGAGTCCCTAACTTGTCATTGATCAAATAAGCAAAATAAAAATAACTGTCGAATATCAATCTGTGACACCTCAGTGCAGCTGTCTGCTCTCAGTCAGGCTAACAGTGAAGCTGAATAAATAGCTCCTGGCGAGGAAGTTATCCTGGTAAATCCTTCTCAGACCTTGTGAGCCTGGGACTCAACTGAAGAGTTTCAGGATGCTGCAAGACACATTTTCAGCAAATAAGCTACTGACCAGCATAACTTCCCAGCTCTGGAAGAACTCTAGAAAGTTCAAAAGAGCCACATCTATCCTTGTGGGATGACTTTGAGCCACTTTTATAGAAGTAGAGACTGAGTCTGAATGGAAATATTTAAGGAAGTAATTTGAACATTATTTACAAAGCATTCACTGAAAAGATGTGCTAGTAATCTGTAGTTACAGCTTATCACCTATCTTTGTTCTTCCAGGCTTTTAAGACCAAGGATGGCTATCTCGTGGTGGGAGCTGGAAATGATCAGCAGTTTGTCACTGTGTGCAAGGTAATATGTTAGGTGACAGTACAGAAATATGTAATAATTTCTACTCTAACTAGGAAAATAATTACTGATTGCTTCTTGATTTTTGTGAAAATAAGTGGGAAGTACAAATTCTAGCCCTGGGATTCTGGCTGGTAGTTTAAGAAACAGATATGGGTTCTCTGCTATGCTTCTGTATTCAGAACACCCCAATTCCCAGGCTTGTGAGTGCTGAACACCTTCTGAAGTCTTTGCAGCTGCACATCTAATTAGCTAAAAATCCCCCCAAACTTCCTTCTAGTTTGGGAATGGTGGCTGTTGCAAATGCTGAATGTCACTGGTGACTTTTCCGTGAAGAAATGTGATGCTGTTTCTCCTTAAAATACACGGTAGGCACAGGTCTTAACAAAGCAGAGCTGGGGGTCAGATTGTTCTTGTACCACTCCAACCTGTTGCTGGGTGCACAGTCCTTTGGAACTCTGGCCTGTGCTAGCATAAAACCTTGCAGATTCCTTAGAAAAGAAATATTACAGCCCTGTGGCCTGACTTTGGAGTGGTGCAGAGGTATGATGTTGAAGATCAAATCATCAAACAGGAATACTGTGTTCAAAATCTGGTGTCTGTTATTTTGAACTGCAGGAATCCGATGCTGGCAATTCTGTTTTCAGAAGAGGGTAGCTTGGAAAGTTGTAAAATACTTCTGGATTTTCCACATATTATTTTCCTGTTGTTTTAGTACCATGAATTACTTTTCCCAGGACAGTGAATACATTGTAAAAGAGGAGTGGTTGTAGGGAAAAAAAATGTTACTAAATAAACTGTAGCAACATTCCGAACAAAAGAGGCCAGTCACAAATCAACTCAGACAAGAGAAGTTTTGCGTGTAACATTAGACAACATTTTAAAAAATGAGAATTCTACTTTTTTTCCCCCTTCCATTGTATTTTTCCCTCTGGAATCTTGGATATTTAACCTAAATTAATTGTGCTCAGAAATAGAGCATAATTTTCCTCTGTCAGATGTTTTACATTTCCATGGATGCTCACAGGCAATGATTGGTATATGTAGTAAGAAGACAGTGTTGGTGCGATTCTTTCTTAGTACAGTTTGGGGTCCATATCTCTACCTTGCTCTCTGGTGGGGTCTGGTTTCACTTGCTTGAATTGACTCTCTCAATAAGTGAAAAATGAAGCTCCTCAGTTTTCTCAGTGGGTTTTCTTTGTATATGTGTCCAACCACTGCAGAATAGTCACTATCTTAATGTGAATGAAAACTATTGACTGAAAAAACATCTACCTGCAACAACTCCATTTTATCTAAGACTCATGGTCTGAAAAATGAAGTCTTTCCAGGAAGTCCCAAGACATAGCTCTGTCACTTCAAGTGAAGAATTACATACAAAATGTTGATCGCTTTGCCATCCTTGAGTACCACAGAGGTGAAGATCTGGGTCAGTAGACTCATCATGGTGTGAGTTGGAATGCAGTAAGCATTCAGTCTCATTTTAGGCTTGAGAGACTTGACAGTCTGACTCGTTGCTACATGCTCCCTCTGTAATTAGGAAAAACTGGATGGTAGCCTACAAGATGAGATAGCATGTCTAAGGTTTGTGTTACCTCAGAATCTGTGGGACTACAATTAAGTTAAATGAATATTTGCCCTAGTCTACAGGCTGGTATGGGCTTATTTTGTTTGTTTCTGGACTTGAAACTAGGAGGTACAGAAGATGTTAAAATGATGATACAGAACACAGAAAAGTTATGATTGCTTACATTTCACTCAGGTTGGGTGAGGCCTCGAGTGACCTGTACTAGTGGGAGGTGTCCCTGCCTATGGCAGGGGGTTGGAACTAGATGATCCTTGAGGTCCCTTCCAACCTTACCATTCTATGATTCTATGATTTCAAAGGGATTAAAAATCTGGAAAAAAAAACAATTCAAGTTTAGGTCAAGGGTAAAAAAATTTCTAAAAACTATATATGTATGTATATATAATTAATGGTCCTTCTATCCTTATCAAGTTATTGTTGGTTTGGATAAGTGACAGAACAAGGGGAAATGGCCTGAGGTTCAGGTTGGATATTAGAAAAATCTTTTTAACTGAAAGGAACAGGCTTTCCAAGGAGGTGGTTGAATCTCTGTCTCAGAAGGTGCTTAGAAGAGGCAGAGATGTGTTGCTGAGTGACATAGTTTGGCATCAGACTTAGCACCAGGCTAGAGAATGATTAGACCTGATGATCTTAAAGGTCTTTTCCAACCAGAACAGTTCTATGGTTCTGTAGATTTGGGCTGTTACCATTGCCCAGAAATGGAGAGATGTGTGCAGTGAAACCTCTCAGAGGTAAGCTCTGTGCTGTCAGAGGTGATCTGGAACTTAAATCACTGTGAACATGGAGAGCCAACGGAGGAAGAGGACCTTATTACAGGAAGGCCTTCAACACCTTAGTGAATCTTTTGTAAATAGAGAGACCATTAATTCAAACATTGGAATTACTGTTAGAGAACCCTTTGGAGATGAGCTGGTGCTAAAAATACAGACAGTGTGGAAGCTGTTGCCCTGAAAACCTGTACTCTAGAGAAGTAACAGCTGGCTCAAGCTGTAAACAATTGCAAACATTCTGCTTCAACCATATCTTTTCAGGCAAGCAGCAAGGGAAAAAATGGAATAATTCATGATGGTATTTTCAGAATCAATGACAACTATCTGTAGCTTGTCTGGAGACTTGGGTGATTGCAGAAAAACTTTGTGGCACTACTGGCTGAGTTGGCATTTTGCAGTAAGCACATCCTGTTGTGTGTCTGCTTTGGTCTACAGAGGAACACTGAGCAAGAGTCATCAGGAGACTGAGCTTTTGTGTACAGCAAAGGACAGTACAAAGAGGTTTGCTAATGTTGTGGGACAAAATGTAGAGAGTGTAAAATCTGAACAGCCTTCCAGTATCTGAAGGGGGCCTACAGGAAGGCTGGGGAGGGATTATTTACAAGGTCTTGCAATGCCAGGACAAGGAGCAATGGGTTTAAACTGGCAGAGGGGAGATTTAGACTGGATGTTAGGAGGAAGTTCTTTACAGTGAGGGTGGTGAGGCACTGGAACTGGTTGCCCAGGGAGGTTGTGGCTGCTCCCTCCCTGGACCTGTACTAGTGGGAGGTGTCCCTGCCTGTGGCAGGGGGTTGGAACTAGATGATCCTTGAGGTCACTTCCAACCTTACCATTCTATGATTCTATGAATATGCATCTCAGAGCTTGAAGAAGGCCTAGAAATGGAGAAGAGCATTTTCATTCCAAGTGGTCACAGTGAAATAAAATAAAGTTGGCAGTGTGATGCAGAGAGATGAATGGCACATTAATGAATAACTTCTCAAATGTGCATTTGTTAGTCACAAAAAAAAAAAAAAAAAAAATGAGGAGAACATATATAGACACACAGCTTTACAACAGATGGACATTAAATTAAAACTGAAGTCAGGAACATTAATTAAAACAGTAGAGTGAGCAACTCCATATGATCATTTCTCATGTAACTCATCAAATGGAACCATCGTTTACTGATTAATTTCTTGGGGTTTTTAGCTCTCATAAATAAGTATTCACTAGTATTTACTTCAGACAGCCTTTCATTATTTTTTTTTTCTTTAAAGCAGTGATTTGCAACTCAAAAATAGCAGTGTTAAAAGGAGGAGATAATTTAAAGGGTGTAGCAATATTATGGATAAACTTTAAGACAGGAAAATAGCATTTTCTAAAGCTAGAAGATGATGTATTGTGATTTTCATAAACAAGATTTTGATACCTGGCTTTCCATGTGTAGTTTTGTCAGTCTAGGAAACAGCTACCTCAAAGGTGACTGCAATATAAATATCTGCTGAAAGAATACTTGTTTTGCTGATGGGTTTATTCCATCAAGAGTTGCTCACTTGGAAGGGAAGACATATCCTTATTCACTTCAGCAAAGTGAGGAGTCGCTGAATAATAGCAGCCTTGTTCTGAACCAGTCTCAGAGGAATTAGTAGAACTTTAGGTTTGAAGCAAATGTCAGAGAGATTGACCCAAATCTATCTGTCTCTTGTATGTAGTAGTATATAGACATGGATTCAAGGAGTGACTCAATGTATTAATGAAAAACAAAAGTCATTGAGGATCACTAAATAGATAGCAAACACCTTCAACTCAGAAATGCCCTAATCTAAAGATGGCTGAAGTTTGGATGAGTATATGTACAGGCCCCATTCATCACAGAATCAGAGAATGGTTTGGGTTGGAAGGGACCTTAAAGACCATTTAGTTTCACCCCAACCATGGGCAGGGACACCTTTTGCTAGATCAGGTTGCTGTAAGCCAAACCCAACCTGGCCTTGAATTCTTCCACAGCATTTCCAAGCAACCTGTGACAATGCCTCACCACTAATCTTAAACTCTTCCTAAGCATAAGCACAAAGAAACAGGTGGAGATAGGATGATGAGCTGTAGGCTCTTCATATTTGAGCCAGTACTGGGTTGTGGTAAACCATCTTGGAAATGCCCTGAATAAACAGGTAGCATGTTTAGAATGATTGCAAGGCTCATCATAAAAAAAAAAAAATCTTGAGTGTGTGTTAGTGAGTTAATATACATGAATATGTGACAGTCTCTTCTATTCTGCCTTCCTCTGTAGCCAGTGTTATTAAGATGTTCTGTTTGTTTTCTATAAATACATTGTGGCATAAATATGTAAATGATATAGTAAGTATTGATTGTCCACACAGCTACTCTGTCTCATAAATGCTTCTCCCAAATGCTAAGTCTCAATCTCCAGATTTAATTCCCTTTATCATATAATTCACTTTGTCACTGCATGATAGTTAGATTTCTAATGTGCCAGGTGGGAGTTAAATCTAGAAGATATATTTCTCCTTTCTTAGAGGGCATGTGACCCATTTTCTTCATTAATTCTTTTGGAAGAAATCATAAAGAAAAATGATGGCATTTCAGCAGGAAAACACCTTTTAATTTTCTTTCCTTTTCGACAAAAATTATTGAAGTGGGAATAAATTTTCTGAGACGTAGCTTTTTAAGTCTAGCATATGAAGTACAGCCACATTTCTTATTCTGTGACATATTACTTAGTGCTGGGTAATCCCACAGACCTCTCCAACCTCGTAGTAAAAACTTACCAATCATTTAGAATCATAGAATCATAGAATGGTAAGGTTGGAAGGGACCTCAAGGATCATCTAGCTCCAACCCCCTGCCATAGACAGGGACACCTCCCACTAGTACAGGCTACTCAAGGCCTCATCCAATCTGGCCTTGAACACATCCAGGGAGGGAGCATCCACAACCTCCCTGGGCAACCTGTTCCAGTGCCTCACCACCCTCACTGTAAAGAACTTCCTCCTAACATCTAGTCTAAATCTCCCCTCTGCCAGTTTAAGCCCATTGCCCCTTGTCCTGTCATTGCAGGACCTTGTAAATAATCCTTCCCCAGCCTTCCTGTAGGCCCCCTTCAGATACTGGAAGGCTACTATCAGGTCCCCTCGAAGCCTTCTCTTCTCCAGGCTGAAGAGCCCCAACTCTGTCCTCATAGGAGAGCTGCTCCAGCCCT
>VWZE01004432.1:674593-795312 GCA_013396675.1 Eubucco bourcierii
AGGTTGGCCTGGGCCCAACTCTCCAGCCTGTCCAGGTCCCTCTGGATGGCATCCCTGCCCTCTAGCAAGTCGACTGTGCCACACAGCTTGGTGTCATCTGCAAACTTGCTGAGGGTGCACTCCATTCCTCTGTCCATGTCACTGACAAAGATGTTAAACAGCACTGGTCCCAGCACTGACCCCTGAGGGACACCACTTGTCACTGGTCTCCAGGTGGACATTGTGCCGTTGATCGCCACTCTCTGGGTTCGACCATCCAGCCAATTCCTTATCCAGCGAGTGGTCCATCCATCAAGTCCATGCTTTTCCAGTTTGGTGACCAGGATGTCATGTGGGACAGAGTCAAATGCTTTACTCAGGTCCAGGTAGATGACATCAGCTGCCTTTCCCTTGTCCACTGTCGCTGTGACTTCATCATAGTGTACTTCATTTAGTGTACTGCAGTGAGAATTGATCCTAGCTAAGGGTGAAAGCTATCAACTAAGATTCAGATCTTTGGTTTAATTTTTATCTTTTTCTGTACTTGTTATGCAACACTAACCAGGAGGTATTATCTTCTTTTAATTTCCTAACCTATATTAAAAGATTAATCAGAAGCAGGGAATTTTGGAAAGCTGTCTTAAATTGGTAATGAGTTTCCTGAGCTTTATAAATATTTTCTGCCAAACACATTTCTTATTCACCTTTATTTTTACTTAGATCTTGAATTTGCCTGAACTTAGTAAGGATTCCAGATACAAAAGTAATACACTCAGAGTCCAGAACAGAAAAGAACTTATTGATACATTGTCAACCCGGTAAGTTAATTAAAAGGGAAGAAATTGCATTTAATCTGTTAATGCAAATAGTCACATAAAAGAAGATCTCATATTAAAAAAAAATTAGTCTTTTGGGGTATTTTTATACAAAAAGTACTGAGAATACTTCCTGATGTTAAATGTACTGCCTTTTGCACACTGACTAAAATGTGAACAGGGAAGAAGCCAGATCACAGACTGAAGTGTTCAGAAACCATTCTAGCTTAATTTTAACCATTAACTTGAATTTTAGTGAAACAACCAGTGCTCTCTGCTTTCCTGGATGAATGTAAGCTTTGGAAATAAAATGCTCAGACCACAGCTTGATTTTCTTGTGACTGATGTTTAAAGGTTTCTACTGAGAGTTGCTGTATCTAAGGATGCCCTGGTGAGGCTGCATCTGGAATACTGTGTCCGGTTCTGGGCCACTCAGTTCAGGAAGGACAGGGAACTGCTTGAGAGAGTCCAGCACAGAGACATGAAAATGATTAAAGGAGTGGAATATCTCTCTCTCACAAGGAGAGACTGATGGAGCTGGGGCTCTTTAGCTTGGAGCAGAGGAGACTGAAAGGTGACCTCATCAATGTTTCTACCTATGTAAAGGGTGAGTGCCAGGAGGAAGGAGCCAGGCTCTGCTGGGTGATGCCCAATGACAGGACAAGGGACAATGGATGGAAGCTGAGGCATAGGAAGTTCCACGTAAATATGAAGAACAATTTTTTCACTGTGAGGATGAGGGAACACTGGAATAGGCTGCCCAGAGAGAGTCTCCCTGTCTGGAGGTATTCAAGTCCCACCTGTGTGTGATCTGCTGCAGGTGATCCTGCTCTGCAGGAGGGTTGGACTGGATGACTTTTCGGGGTCCCTTCCAGCAGCTAACATTTTGTGATTCTGTGAAGTTCCACTCAATGCTACTCCCTCACCGCTGGTTCTGTGTTGTGTTATGCTGTGTCACAAATTCTCTCTAGGTTAATCCTTTTGAAATCAAAAGGATATGTGGTTAGCATTCTATGTGCCTTCAGCAGCACTTCATGGTGAAGAGGTAGTGTTGTCAGCGAATCAAGAAAAGTCGTGCTGTTATTTTGACACTTATGTGAGTTTTTCTAACAAATGTGTAACCATTATAATTCCAGTGATTTTTAAAACGTTTTTTTAAGGAGCATTAAGTAAGATGCCTCCTCTTTTCATTCCATCTGAGGAAAGAGTTTTGCTAGTGCACTGCTTCCCTTCCTCTCAACCCTACACAAATTTTTTTGTTAATGAGAACCTGGATCACCCAAATTATTAGACTATAGGGAGAGTAATTTTGCCTCTTCCTGTTGTGCCTGCACTTTTGTCTCTGTCTTAGCTGTCCATTTGCAGATATCCTGTCCCCAGTGAAATACTGAAGTACCAAGTGACTTGGCAGTTTTCAAATTATTATGGTACATGCTGAACCTTTGGAACTTGTCTTTTACTTGCCTACCTGTAAAAAATGTTTTGTGGTAGCACAGATGAACTCACTCCTCCTGTATGTTTTAAGCCCTTGAACGGAAATAGTTAACTTTGATTCTACTTTTGAGCTCTTACATTCTTGACAGTCTAAGTTTCAAAGTTGGTCCATGTTGGCATATTACTTGGAGTTAATTTTATTTAGTATGGGATTTATCTGATGAACTGTGGTACCTTATGAGACTGCTGTTTTGTTATGCAAACTTAATAGCTTGTTGCCTGTGGTTAATGTTGAATGCAGGGTTTTTTTTTTTTATGGACAATATCTGAATGAGAAGATAAAGTTCAAGTAACAGTTGTTCTTTGAATGAATTACCAGAATTCTAATTTGGGTTTATATCTGTAACTATTAGTTCATCAGATTACCTCATTCCTCTTTCAATTACTACTTTATGTCCTTTTTATTTTTTTTTATTTTTTTTTTTTTTGGTCAGAGTTTATGTTCTGTTTTATTAGCATCATTTAAGCTGAATTTCTGTGTAATTTTTATGCAAGTTTGTGACTCTATGCACACTTTTGGGGTAGACCTTTCCAATAGCATTATGTGATATGATTGTGAATTCATCTGGCATTCAGTTTTAAAACAGAACAAACACCTTTGGCATTCTAATGGAGGTCAAATATGTTTCCATACACATTCCATGGTAACTTTGCTTTTAGATTTTATTCGCTAATACACAGTCATTTGTAAAATTATATGTGGTTCATTTTGGGAGTTACTTACAGAATTAAATGAATGGTTTCTCAGTGCTGAAAAATGTCAGCCCTTGAGAAATGAAGGGAAATGACAGAATAGTAATGGCAGAATTTCACTGAAAAATACCTTAATCAAATCACTGATTGCTTGATAATATTGCAGCTTCCAGCACATGGAAAATATAAAGCTAAGGTGTGTTAGTTGGAAAGAAACACCTGCAGACTGCTCCCCTACCCCGTTCACTCACTTTATGTACACTGCTGTTCAACTCAGAATGAATTTGTGGAGGTAAGAGCTGGAGCAGCTTAGAAGAGTTGTGATTTTCTTGACATAGGTTCTGCTACAGTTGATTTTGTTGAGAAGAGCCTCTCATTTGTGTGTTGGAGGAACATGAAAGTCCTTTAAGGATTTAGTCAAGCCATTCATTCATGTCTCATTTTGGTGCTGTGCCAGGCAAGTTGCATACAACTTGAGGCAAAGCAGCTTTTTTCCAGTGATGTTGCAATGGAAAAAGTCAGCAAATTTGTTTGGTGTGCCAGGCTGAGCAGTAAAAAACAGGTTAAAAAATTGCATCTATGTATGGGTATCCAGTGATTCCTAAATGTTCCTTCTCTTTTATACACGCTTGGAAACATAAGTGGGAATTATGGTCCTGTAGTGGAAACCTTTGAGAGTGTTCCTGCTGATAAAGTCAGCAAAAGCAATTCATGGACATGGTCTGTGTCTCAGCATCCCAACAGTAATTATGGTGACTAGGATATGAAAGTAATGTATAACTGTGTTTCCTTCCCTTTCTCTCAATCTCTTTTGCTGCTATTTTCACTTTATGGATCCTTCCTATTCTACCAAGTCACTGGCATTGAAAGCATCATTTGTACGGCAGATATTTGGTACTCTTCTGTCACTTGCATACATCACTGCTGTTGCGCTGTAGGTAGATGTATGCTTTTTTTCCCCAATCTGTTGATGCTGTTACAGTATTACTAAACTGAGGTCCCACAGAGCCTAGTGTGGAATTCCATTGACCTGTCTAAATTCCCTTCTCCCTTGTCTGCCTTTTGAACCATTTCCAGAGGAATGACTTACCTTTTCTTTGCCCGTTTTCCTTAATTTTCAAAATGGACTAACTGCAAATCATGACTGACTTCTGAGCTCTTAGGAAGTGCAGGAGGAGGGCTTCTTAATCTCCACCTCTTAAGGAAAAGGATTTACCAGGTTTTACTTAGGAGTATAAGGAGGTCTACAGACCTCCAGGGTCAAGAACTCCCTGAAGTCTTGAACATTTAACTCACAACATGGGTGGAGAACATCTGAACTCTGCATACCAAGGAGGCAGTTGATGCTTTTCATTTGCTAGAGTAAATGTTAAGAAATTGAGTCTCTGGCTACAGTTTTATTCTAGATGTGTGTGCAATGGAAACATTGGTACAACTGGGTGTGATGGTTTGGGAGTTCCCTGTCCCCCCCTTGTAAAATGACCCAGACTAGAACTCAGTTGGCTGGAAGTTAAGGACTGAAGCTCTGTTTACAGCTCAGCACAATGTACAAGCAGAGATATACACTATAGACAGGAATAGTTACAGACATAGACAAGTTAAAGGTAATACAGCAACACAACTCCCCTACCAGAAATCAGAGACCCCAGGAGGGGCTCCCAACCACCCTTCCACCTTCTCCCCACCCCTGTACCTTACCTCAAGGTTTGCCTTACGTGCAAGGTGAATAAGGAGGATCGGCCAGGGGGGTTAGAAGAAAAGTGTTTAGTGAAAGTTAATCGGCAGAGGAGCCAGAGCCAGAAGCTGCTAGACCGCCCCAGAAGCTGTCCTCCCAGCAAGAGGCAGACAGAGACTGACTTATCTATGTTTTGGTTTCTCTTCCCAAAACAAAATCTTAGCAAGTGTGTAAGTGTAGTAGACATCACCATGTTTTCCTTTCACTGCCTATAGTGTAATTTTCTCTATTGAAATATTATAATTAGCCTCAAATCAGCACACTGGGCAATATTAAGGAACGCAGTTTTGTTTGTGTTCTGAGGTGTTTTTTTTTTTAAAGTCTGTACTGTTGGAATTCTTGACTCAAATGACTTCTAATTAAGCTCAATAATTCTACTCACCACCTGCAGTAACCATGGCAAATTTCAAGGCAGATAGATAAGCACGAGGATTATAAAACACTTGACCTGTAAGCAGAAGACTTTTAGAAAGGTGTGAAATGATGTGTTCATTACAGTCAGATGTCCTGAGCTGACTGAGAATACAAGATAGAAATTAATATGGCTTGAGACATAAATGTAGTTTGAAACAGCTCCAAGAGGTGTGAATTGCTCCATTCATTTCAGGAAGATGTTTTCTCATTCTCACTCTTCCCTGACAGAAATGAAGAGCGAAGCACATCTGTCCTCAGCTTTTCACTCCAGCTTGCTGTCTGCTTACAACATCTGAGTTCCCTCTGTAAGGTGCACATGAAATAGGTAGTGGAGGATAAATTCACGTATCCACAGTGATTGTCAGATCTCAGTGGTAGACCCCTCTGGAGTGGTATGCTGCTTCTGAGTGGTGTGCAGCTCTCACACTGGTGCAAGAGAAGGGAATTACAGAAACCAGTCCCAGACATCCTGAGGAGGGGAATGCTTTTCAGTTCTGTCTTCTGTGGGGAAATGAGTACAGTGCTGCAAGGACCACTGGGCAAAAGGATATTCAAAGAATATAGGCCTATGGGATATTTTGTACTTCCTTTACTGCTAGTAGTGTTGTCTGTTATTTCCCATCTCTGATCCTCTTCTTGCTATGCTCTTTTCCCCTGTTCCCATCCTCCACTTCTTATGGCTCCTCCAGCTTTTTATTTCTTCTTTCTCCTCCTGTTGCTAGCATTTGCACATCTACTATGTTTGCTTTACAAAAAGGGGAGTTTCAGTGCCTTCTGTATCTTCCTCTTTATTTAGGTTACATTCTCCTCAAATGACAACAAGGCAGAGCTCTGACAAAAGCAAACTGTCTCTGAATGCCTGCCTTTATTGAGTTTGTGCCAGAAGTCGAGTTTAAAATGACCCTACCTGGGTGGAGGTCAGGTTCAATGGCTACTGCAGAGGCCCCTGAGACTCTCAGCTCATGTGAGAGCTGACAGACTACAGAGTACTCTGGTTTTTATGTTTCCAGTGGAAACCTCTGGTTTGTGAGTTAGATGTACATCCATCCAAGAGAAGCAAGTTTTAATTGTTGCTTTGCTCCTCTCTCCCACCTCCTACCACTTTTACTCTTGTTTCCTCTGGAACAGAATGGTAGCAGGCTCACTGTGGATTATTGTGTTTGTGTCTCTATGCATACATATGTGTATATATTCATACATGTGTCAAGACATAAATATATAGTGTGCCCCTGAAATCTGGGATGCATCTGTGCAAAAGCTGGTTGGTATAATACCAGTCTTGAGAGACGCTGCTTTGAGGAAGGGGGCTTAATCTGTTGACCTCCTTCTTCAAATTACTTCAGAAGCTGAACATTAATCCTACCTTGCACCTTGGTAATGCAGACACATTTTAAGACATTGCAGCTGAATGTGTACTCAAGGGTACTTTGGGAAATTAACCTGTGAAGGGAGCAGAGTGTGTGGGGTTGTAGGAGTGCAGGGGAAAGGGGAACAGCAGACATGCCCTTAGCCTTTAAAGTCAAGCAGCTCACATAAGAAGACATAAATTCATCGTGATTAGTGCTCCTCCAACTATAGCTAAATTATTGTAGACTTAAAATCAGAAGTGTTAGGGCTGGAAATGATTCAGAGTGGAACTTCTATTCCTAGCACTTATATTTTAAAGCCCTTTCTTTGACTGCACCACAGCTGCGTGTTGCATATTGAAGTGTGAGGGAAAAAGGAAAACGCAGGAAGGAAGCACAGGGGAACCCGATCCTCAGTTAATAAGATTGTTGCTAAATTGTTTCCACTCTGTAACAGGAGAGGAGGGCACCTAAAGGGGAAAGTGTGCTGTAAAATGTTTAATTTGCCTGATGAACGGCACTGTTGAATTCAATTGGTGAAACGCACCCAGCCTCTGTAAGTCTCCTTCCCTGTCCCCACTGTTTCTTTTTGTTAACCCAGAGTGTGAGAGACTGAAGTCACCCGTGGTAGCATCACAGAAATGAGCAGCTGGTTGTCTACTGCTGCAGCACACAGGTGCCTGAAATTTGAAAGATAAGTGGCTTCAGTGTGGCCCAGCTGGTAAAGTTTACTTTGCCCCAATCATCCATCTTGTTAGTAGTGCCTGGCTGGTGGAGCTGTGTAGACATCAAACTGCTACAGTTTGCTTTAAAATGTTTTGGTTTAAATTGTTGCTAGTTTTATGTTGGCTTCTACCTGTGCAACTGAGAGAGATCCAGAAAGGCTCACACATCTGATTTTTTTTGGACTGGGTAAGTTAATATGTATTTTTTCCATCTTTTTTTAAATCACCATTTAGTAAGCCTCAAACCATTTTCTTATGTGTGTAGATTTCAAGATCCTTCCTAAAAAGAAACTTGCCATCTTTGTTTCTGATGACACAGATTACTGGCTACAAGGCTGCTGAAATCAAGGGAGATCTTTTAATTGATTTTTGAACAAACTTTTTTACCTGACCTTTCTTAGCTCTTTACTCGTCTTGAATAGTTGAAAGCAGAAAAGCAACAAAATCAATATAGCTTTCAATTATTCTTAATGTATTTTTAGTGCTGTGTGTTTGGCTGATTTTCAGCTAATTTGCACTTCCTTTATCACAGTCCTCTTGCCTACTTGAGGACAACAGAGCAAGGTTTGGGAGAAGTGCATTTCTGACCTGCATAGTCTAACATTATCTGAATCCAAACAGAACAAGTTCTGAAATGTGCTGGATTTTACTACTTGGGAACCATAAGCAGCACGTTTTACAATAAACATTTCCCTCAATTTGCTATGCTATTCTTTGAAAAACACACATGGTTTTAAAACAGCATGCAAAACTGAATCTGGGTGTCCTTTCATCTCTTAACACAAATTCTACACATCAAGGTGATGGTTTGTGAATAGTTCTATTAAACTGGTAACAATATTTATTGTATGCAAAAATTGGAAATCAGGGTGTGGCTAGCAGGTTTTCCCCTTCTGCTCAGCCCTGGTGAGATACTGCCTGTTGGAGTATTGTGTCTGTTACTGGGCTTCTCAGTTCAAGGAGGACAGGGAACTTCTTGAGAGGATGCAGTAAAGGGCTACAAAGATGATTAGGAGGCTAGAACATCTTTCTTGTGAAAAAAGGTGTACCAGGTTAGGGTGGATCCCTCCCCTGGTAGAACAAACTCACCACAACACGTAGTTTTTTTTCTTTTTGGTTTTGTTATGAAGTCAGGAAAAAAAAAGAACAAACGTATTTCTTATACTTTAAATATAACAGTATAGGGAAGAGAAAACAAGAAAATTATTACAAATAGATATAATAACCTGCGGGAAGACAGGGAAGGGGTCAAGCGGCGGCGAAAGCAGCAAAAGCAGCAGCAGCCAAAACAGCAGCAGGGGAAGACAGCAGCAGGCGCAGGCAAAGCAGCTGAAGCAGCAAGGGGAAAGTACAAGCTGTGCTTCCTGACATAAAGCTCTTGATGCTCCAATGAAATTATATTAACTTATCTATTGTTGCCATTATATAGCCTATCCCCAGAATAATCGCCTTACAGCTTCAACCTCCAAGGTTTCTCTGGTTTGTTTTTTTGTTTGTTTGTTTTTTTGGTTTTGTTTTGTCTGAGGTAGGAATCTAACTCAAACGGCCACAATAAGCAAAGGAAACTTGAGACTTTTTAGCCTGGAGAAGAGAAAACTAAGAGGAGAGTCTTACTGATGCTTATGAATACTTACAGGGTGGGTGTCAGGAGGCTGGGGACAGCATTTTTTCAGTGATGCCCAGCGACTGGACAGGAGGGAACAGACAGAAACTTAAGCATAAGAAGCTCCACCTTAAAATGAGGGTGGAGTGCTTTATATTGAGGCTGGTGGAGCATTGGAACAGGCTTCCCAAAGAGGTGGTAGAGTCTTTGTTTCTGGAGTCATTCAAAGCTTCCCTGGATGCTGTCCTGTGCAACTTGCTCTAGGTGATCCTACTTTGGCAGGGAAATTTGACCAAATGATCTCCAGAGGTCCTTTCCAACCCTTGCTATTCTGTAATTCTGTACTGAGGTGGATTTGTGGTACCTACACATTTCTGGACTGCAAGTTATGTAGCTATGACTTAGAATATGCTCTATGTTATGTCTTTCAAAGTAGCTGAATATCCATCAGCAAAATGTGTGGGTACAATTATGTTGATCTGAGAGATTTTAAGGGTGTGGTGTTTTGCTGAGTGATTAATTAGTATGCAAGAGGCTGCTTACAGGCTATTGAGAGGATTCTTTAGTTTTAATGTTGAAAGTTCTAACTGTGTATTTACTAAGGGATAATAATCCATTATTGTGTTCCCCAATAATTTTTTCCCATCACTTGTATATAGCATTTTCCAGAGATGCTGCTGTAAGGAACTGGACAAACTGTCTTGAGTTAACTGCCATTAAAGAGCTGATTAGCTGTGAAGAGAGAAAATATTGTAGGTATTTGAAAGTAAACAGACTGTTGTAGAACAAACCAATGTGAAAAAACATAATGGAAACTTGGGTTGTTCTAGAAAACACAGGAATGCTGTTGTGGACTGCAGCAAGAACAGAGAAGGTTTTTGTGACTGACCACATGTAAAAAGTGATTACTTATCCTAGGTGTTGCTGTTCCATCTGTGTTTGGTAGCAATCCAAATTACTTCTCTAAATTAATTGCCATAAGCTTCCTATAGAAAAGAGAAGGATTTTGCTTCAGTAGTTCTTCTAAACTTTGTGTGGAATTGGATGATTTTATCCATTAGAGTAACGTGGATGCCCTTCCACATAGGATATAGCAGTGATTGAAGGTTTTCTGGGAAACATGGAAAACGTGATATATGCAAAGAATGCACACAAATTGGATTCATTCATGCTTTAGAAACCTTTATTTCATTGGAAGACAGAATAGTTGCTCAAAAAAGAAACAAAGTTGACATTAATAATTAACAAAATGAGAAACTTAGTACATTTTAATGGAATTTGGGTATGTTTCTAACTCATTAAAACCATTTCATCCAACTTGTGCAAGTCAAGCAGACACTTTCCTTTTTTGTAGTTAATGATCCATTCTACCTTCTTTTAAAATTAGAATTTGTTAGAAAGCAGAAGGGGATTTAGATTATACTTCCAAAGATGCAAATCTATGCTTGTGGTTTCTGTAAGGAAATAAAATTGAAGTCCTTCTAATATTTGGAGTTTTGGAGATTATTTCTTCCATTGTGCTGTAATAGTTTTAAATTAATTTACTGAGTGTACAGTTTAAATTCATAGTTTGTTTCATTTAATGGTGCCTACTAGATTTAAACATTGAGGAAAAATATATTTAGTTGGATTTCTTCCATTGAAATAACATTTCAATTAGTTCAGCTCACGCTACACTTTCTATTTTCAAGCATGAAGTAGCTCTAACATTAAATGTTTCAGAACCCGATGCCTCGTTGCAACACTGCAAATTAAGTAGCTTCATGAGTGCTATGTAATTCAGTGCAGAGGAGGCTTAGAACACTTCTTGAAATACAAATAAGACCTTGTGGAGTAGTGAAGTCCTCTTTCAGTGAAGTAGGCCTTAGTTCAGGATTTACATGAAAGATCCTAGCAGTGGTTCTTTTTTTTTTTTCTTTTCCACTGGGGGTGTTTATAGAAAGAGTCTGCATTCAGCCTGTGTTCAAGAGTCGCACCACAAAGCAGTACAGTAAATCCTTTTGAACTTCTAAAATGCTGGTAATAATTGTAGACTGCAAAGCTACAGATTTAAAGTGATTCTACAAATAAATCATAGATAATTTAAATGGCATTTATGTAATTATAGCAGATGGAACATTTTAGAGGAAAAAGAACTCATCTGGAAATACATGAAGCTGTAGTGCGAATCACATGGTTAAGCTCTCTTGCAGTCACTGAGTATCATTGATGTTCCATGGGCAGATGAAGATTTACTTGCAAGTATCATGCTTCAGAGTTCAGATGCTCTACAGACCTAGATTTTTTTTTTTTTACTAGCTTAAGTTTAGAAGACAGAACATTATTTAGCCTTGTATGCGTATCCATCAGTGATTTTACTTTTTTCCTGCTGAAAGAGAGCAGATGACATTGCAAAATGTTTCAGTTAAGAAAAGGACATGCTACAATAAGCAGGATATTTATAAAAGACAGTAGTGAAGCACAGGAAAATGTTTTAAAACAAGTGGTAAGGGGAAGAGGATTTGCCAAGCCTTGTAAATTCTTGTTGTTGCAAAGCTTTTAATTTACATGAGAGAATTTCAATCTTTTACTTCTCTTGGAACTTTTTCTGAAAAGTCTCTACTTGGTATTTTGGAGTGCTGAGCATGATACCAGTTGATACTCAGTAACCTAAACATCAGCCCTTTGCTGTAAGGAAAACTGATGGTAATTGTTTAAATGCTACTACAAAATTATATTGAGATGGAGGGAATAATGTATACAGGCTAACAAAAAAATTAAATTGTTCAAAGCTTGTGCAGCTGGCATCAGAGATATTTTTATCCGCACCTTACCTTTCAAAAGCTTTTATCAGATTTTGAAACAGTATTTCTCCCTTAATGGATATCTCAATATATAAACAACAACTGAATAATCCAAATAGTTGCCTCCTGTTGCTTTCAGAATCTGGATAATAGACCTTTATTGGCAGTGGTGATGTTGTGTTTTGTTTTCAAACAATTTGCTTAATAATATGCTCTCAACAACCCCTTTTTACCACAAATAAAGGAAGCTATTCTACATCAGATTTAGGTCAAGTGTTTCCATTTCAAGCGAAAATGCTGTGTATCTCTTTGAGAGTGATAGAATGTGGGATTTTACATCTCTGAATGAGTTTAAAGCTTTTAGGAATTCTCTGCAACCACCAATAAATTAATTGGTAGGAATAAGACAATGGTTAGGTCCATTCAAAAGAAATTTATTTTAAAACAATGTCACTTGTTTACTATAACATGGTGGTAACTGGTTTTGCCTGTTCCATAGGAAGGAAAAATCTAAGCAGAAGATAAAATTTTAGAAATTTATGCAACCCATAGAAAATCTATTAAATGTGCACTCACTTCAGTGGTTATTGAGTAACTTACAATAATGTTAGTGAAGAAGAATCTGCGTCTTGAAAATCATTCAGTTTTAGCATGACATGAGACAGGAGCATACTGGTGATATAGATAATTGACACTCTTGATGGAAAGAATTCATTTTTAGGTGCTCCTTTAAATTCAAGAGTTGTTTGCTTTTTTAAAACTCTGAAGGATATTAGTAAGCTCTTTCTTAAAACCAAAATAAAAGGAACATAGCACATCAAGAGAGCAATGATACAAATACTAAGACTTAGAGTAATTTCTTAATGATGGGCTTCAGCACCGTGATGATGATGCAGGGTCCAAGAGTCCTCATGTAGATGTGCTCTCTTTTGGTAGAAATGACATAGTAGTGGAGGCTGAGGTGTTAGAAAAAAAAATAGTAGCTGAGGAAAGCTTCTTGATTTATAAGAAGTTAGTGGGCTATGAATTGTGAAGCATCTCAGGAGGGAAGTGTCTTTGTTGCTAGCATAGAACAGCAGAATTTTGTATGAATAACACCAGTAACTGGTGTGAAACAGGTTTTACTGTGAGTAGTATTTACACTGTGCAGTAGCTTGAACTCCAAACCTTAGTAGTAGAAGACTGTGAATAAGAATACATGGGTTGTGGGCTCTGTTGCCAAACAGAATGCTGAAAGAGAACACAAATCATATTTTAGATTAAAATGCTTTTCTAGTGGCTTCAGTCACTAAGGAAGGCAGGCTAGCTACTTCTCTAAGAGTTACCTTTTTTCTCTAGTTTCCTGTAATGTTACTGTTCTAGGTATGGTCAGCAGTAAATTACTAAATTAGCTGGACCCTTCTTGTTTCCAGGATTGACATTATCTTTATGACTGGCTTGATCTTTGCCACGAAATAACTCTAATGAAAGATGTGGCTGAACAGTGCAACAGTCTTATATCTGTTTTCTTCAGAAGTGATTCTTAATTTTATAGTATATTTTGCAGGCTTTAAAACCTTTTTTTTTTTCTGATATTTTTTCTGTTTTATTGCTCCTTCCATTACTAGTATTGTTTGTTAACTTCCTGTACATTCAGTGGGAGTAAAGTTGCTGTTTCTGAAGTATACCCGTGCAAAACTTGTGCATTTTCCTAATAATTTAGAGTGCCAAATGCATTTGCTATCAAAATTTATTTCCTCATAGCTCACTGTTCCTGCAGAAGGAGAAAGACATAAACTGTGAAGCTTGGATCCATACCTGTAACTGTAACTTGTCACCATCACAAAGTTGTTTTCTTTAGTCTAAAGGCAGTGTGAAAGGCTCCACAGGCAGGCTCTGTGAATGTGTAAGAAGACATTTACAGAGTTTGATTTTGTGCTCATCTAGGGGGTTTTATGCTCTTGGGCTGTATCACTATTAACTTTCCCAACAGAAACTTGGAAGGTGGGTTGTTGTTGGGTTTTTTTGGTTTTTGGTTTTTTTGGTTTGTTTGTTTGGTTGGTTGGTTTTTTTTGTGTAGCAATATGCTGGAAAGTAAAGCTGAATGTTACTGACATAGGTCTGGATAATGCTTGGGCAACTCAACTGGTGAGCTACAGAATACCAGTAATTGGATGTCCCTTATCAAAATTTCTATTAATTTGTTTTCCCTCAGGTCTTTACCTCACACTCAGTTTGTGTTCTGTATCCTAGAGTAGCCCTTCCCTTCAGTCCCAGTTTGGGCCATGAGCATAGCTGGTTCTGGAGGACAGAACTGACTCTTACGCCTTTTCAGGAGTGAGGAGGAGGAGACTGCACACTGATGGAAGTTTTAAAGAGAAATTCTATTTACAAGAGCATATATACAAAAGGCAAACAGGTAGAATAAGTATAAAATCCACTAGGCCCAAACTGGTCTTCTAGAATCCTCCACCCCTTCCACCCTCTGTCAGCCTAAGGGTAGGCCGAAGGCCCCCTCCCCATGCTGGGCCTACGACGCCTCAGTGGCCTCCATGCCTGCCAATTCCCTCACGGTCCCAGATAAGAGTGTCTGCTGCTTGGAGAGGTGGAAGCAAGAGAAGCAGGGAGGAGAAGGGGGAGAGAGCAAGTCAGGCACTATCTTTTAAGCTGTGATACCAGGAAAAGAATAGAAGAACTGTATTAGAATATCCTGGGATGAGCAGGTCCATTCCCCTCGGATGGGCCTCTGTCCCTGTGGCTTTAAGGGGGACCTGGGATCCCTCCAACTACCACACCTGCCTAATAATCTGGTAGAGCTCTGTGTTATTTATCTTGATTAAATTTAAGATATGAGCTCCAAATAAGTTCACCTTTGATTTAGAATTTCAGACAGCTACATAAAACACCATCTTCCACTGACTGGGTTTGATTCTAGAGTGTGTTTTCTTCATGGCTGTAGATGAGGAAAGAAATAGCATAGAGCAAAAGAGGGAAAACAGTGGTGCTACCAGGCACGGAACTGAATGTTTAGAAGGAAATAAGCTGACATTTTTGAATGTGAGACAAACTCTGTGGAGTGCTGTGTTCACCAGCATTAGCACCATGTATGTATGGTGGACTGGATGTCCTTTGGGTAGGTTATACAATCATACAACAAGTAAACACATAATCAGTGTTGCTACCAGACCAAGAAATGTGGCTGTTAATCCTGACGTATGTTTTCAGTGTAATGGAGGAAAACCACTGTGGTACTCTACATCAGCTTTTAGTGAGCAGTGCTGTGTGTTGGACTCATACATTACATCAATCTGTATGTGGTTAAAAATGTACATGAAAGAAAATGAACATGAAGCACATTAATGCAGTGAAGAACTAGAGGAAATCTTATTCGAAACTACTGATGAATTCAGCTTTACCTAATTGCTGGTTTACTTTAGGTGATCAGGTAGAAATAGAACTCAGCTCAGCTATGTTCTTTTTGTCCTCTGAAGAACACATCTAGTGAAGTTTTGTTACTTTATTTGCTGCCTGGGAAGAAATCGGTGGGGAAGAGTATGGAAGCAGTGAGGGAGGGAGTAGGTGTTTTGGGAATCTGGAGGCATGGAGTTGAAACCATGTGCTTCTGCCTTGCTTTTAGGTTTTCAGAAAAAGCCACGGTGGAGTGGTTGCAGCTCTTCGAAGGTAGTGGAGTCCCTTATGGCCCAATCAACAGCATGCAGCAAGTATTCTCGGATCCTCAGGTTGGTTCTCGCTAAGTCTTTTCTGTATCTTATTACTGTGCTTTATAGATGCTGAGTAACAATGACTTTTCCTGCCACTCAGGCTTGATTTCAGCTACTTTAAAATGGGATTTGAGAGTTATGTGGTGGATTTGGTTTAAGCCAGTAACATGGTGTAATAAGAATTAAATACAGGTCCTTCAATGAATGGCATACTTGGGAACACAGATTTTTGCCATGATGCTTTAAATCATAGGTATTCCATGTTCTGTATGGAGTCTGTCTTTGAAAAATGGCTGGTAGAACAGGGAAAGAAACTGTAACATGTTCTGTAAGTGGGTTTTGTCAGATAAATAAGCAGAAAAAAACTTTTCTTGATGTCCACAAACAATCGATTTTCTCAATGGAGTTTGAATAAGCAGAATCTACACTGTTTGAAATTAAAAGGGCAATATTATGACTGGAATGAGGAAAAAATGAAGCACAAAAATGGTATGCAGAAAGAGTTAAACTGTTTCTGGGCCTGGTGATTTCCCTGGCTGAGAATAAAAACTGGCAGCTTTTTATTGATGAATTTGAAGTTTAATAGTTACAGTGAATTACATTAATTGTAATGACTTAATTACAAGCAAGACTAACTTCTGAGTATCTGTAGAGTTAAATCATCTGCATATTTCTTGATCTCTGCCCTTTTCCTCACCTTTTGGCTTATGATGATTTAAAGGACCCAAAACAAACAGAATTAAATTGTCTTGACTAGTGCAACAGTGTATTTTACAGCTCTTCTATTTTGTGATGAATCTCTTTTGAATTAATCTCAAATAATGAGAGCAGTCAGAAAAATGGCTGACTAATGGAGGAAGGAAAAAAAAAAAGCTGCCAGTTTTGTATGTCAAGAGATGTTTGTCTGGATTATGAATACTATTCAAGCAGTTGGAAGGAATAACAAGCAAAACATTATTTGCTGTAAGGAAATATTTTACAATAAATATGTTTTTTATATGTTTATTGTACTTTTAAGGGTATAGGACAATATTTGTTAGTCTACTGCAAGGAAAGAAGTTTTGGGGTTTTCTTTAATTACATAAATAGGCTATTTCTCCTTATAATTATGTTGTATTATGCTGTAAAGTATGTGTGGGCCAAATTTTTCACTTCATAACTTTCACAGGGATTAAGGTTGGGCTTTGAAGAATACACAGCAAGAACGTTTACTCAAGACGTGGTTGGCTTGACTGTATTTTGAGCAACACTGGAAATTTATTTTTTTTTAAAAATTAATGCTGTGAACTTTAAGAAGTCAGATTCATACAGAAAGAGATGGCTTCTTAAAACATAGTATGTAGTGGGATGGCCACTACCTCCCAAATTGAAAAGAGGTTAGTTTGGTTACCTCGGTTGTGTTAGGGTTCATCTAAATATATACTACTATATATAATTATATCAGGTATTTACATATCAGGTGTCACAGTGCTTTGCAGTCAGATACACCATGTGGCAGGTTTTTCCAAGTGAGAGTGGCATAGTTGTCTCTTTTTTTGCCTCACAAAACTCCTGGAAAACTTTGTGTTTACTGTAGCTTTCTCTGAAATAAGTTGCAATCAGAGACTCTGTTCTTGTTACTATTGGAAATGAAATGTCAGTATGTGGTGGTGCTGGATGTTATATATAGGTTTGTTTCCTTTCTGGTGCTGCCTGTGTCCTTAAGCATTTTCTAAGTGTTTTGTTCAAGGGGAGAGAGGAAAGAAGACTGCAGTCCTTTCCTCATATTTTGTGAAATATGAAGAACTTTTGACATTTTAAGGTATTGCTCTTATGACAAGATACTTTACTAGTATAAAATTAAGCTCCCTGACTCCACCTTTACATATCCAAGAGACCATCTAGCAGACCAACAATTCAGAGAGTATATTCTTCTAATTTCTGAACAATTTTATTGTGATTTAGACTTCAGACCTTCACAGGTGGCTTCATTGTTGTATCACTTATTGATAGCTTGGATTGGGAGGCTTAGGTTCAACTCAGTTCAAGCAATGATTTTTGCTTTCACTTCTGTCTACAACTACCTGAAGGGAGGTTGGAGTGAGAAGGGATCAGCCTCTTCTCCTTGTAGTGAAACACCAGGGCTAGAGGAAATGGTTGCAAGCTGCATCAGGAGAGGTTCAGGCTAGACATCAGGAAATATTTCTTCATGGAGAGGGTTCTCAAACATTGGAATGGTCTGCCCGGATCAGTGGTGGAGTCACCATCCCTGGAGGTGTTTAAGCAACCTGCAGGCTCGGTGCTTAGAGGTATGGTTTAGTGTTGATGCTTCAGTGCTCTGTTGAGGGCTGAACTGGATGTTAGAATTCTGTGATTCTCTTCAGAGCTACAGTTCTTTTTGCTGTTGTACCTCAGTCTCCCTGTACTGGTTCATATTTCTGCTGCTGTATAGAGAGCATATGTCTGAGATAAACACACATGCTTGTGCACAGCTTTGCTCTTTCATAAGCCAGTCTGCGTTTTCGATTTCTGAAACTTCAGAAAACATGACCAATGCCCTGAATATGCCTAAGACAAGGGAAGAAGCCTAGCAAAACATGAGACTCTGTAATCTAGGTATCCTCTGCTCTACGAAATCCTAGTTATAGCAGGGCAAATAACAGTACCTACCAAAAATCACAGGGAGATATTTCTTATCTGTAAAGCTGAATCCAGTCATGAAGTACGAGAACTTTTGTAATCGTTCTTCATAGTGCTTCTATTTATAATATGGTGGATCTTTTCAGGCTCAGTTTCTGTCAGAAAATACATTTCTAGGGAAGATGTCACTCAGCTTACATTTAACATTCTTTCTTACTAATACCATATAACAAGTACAAAATGTATGATGTAAAATGGAAGAGTTTATCGTAACACAGATTCACAGATTGTGTCAGGTTGGGAGGGACTCTCAAAGGCCATCTTGTCCAGCCCTTCTGCAGTGAACAAGAACATATCCAATTAGATCAGGCTCTAACATAGTAATCAGTTTTTCATGTTAATTTACACAGACTCCAGAAAAGCATCAAACCCAGCAATACTTCAATATAGACAAGCTCTAATCTACCTCTAATAACTAATACTTAGGTTTTGCTAATCTCTTCCATTCTGGGCCTTACCAGCAGAACTGGATATAAACACAATTCTAATTTTTTAACTTCAGTTTATTTCCCTTGGCCTTCCTATTTTGATCTCCATGTTTCAATATCCATAATGCAACCATGATTCATTGTAGCTGCAGTGTAGCACCATGCGTAACCAAGATGCGCTGCATGCACATCAACCATGGCCAAAGCATATTGCCAGCTCACCTCTCAGTAATGCTGCACAGGGTTCACTGGGCTGGTACAAGCCAAAATTATGAATTCAGGGAGGGAGGTGGAATTATGCAAAGAAGGAAAGGAAGCAAGTCTGAAGAGACCTGAAAGCGAAGCAAAGCACATGACTGGAATGATCTAATGGTATTTAATCAGCTACAGGTGGGTCCTGTTTTCAGATTTTATTTTACTTTATTTTAACTAAAAGGACCTCAAGAATTCGGAAGGCCAACAGTGGTTTGTATAACTTCTTCTATAAACTGAGATAAAACAACACATTTTTGATCCCAAGACATTTTGTTAATATCATTAACAGCTTCAGTCATACTCCAAGTGAGCTGCCAAGAAACATGACATTTTTTTACTAAGTTGGAGTGCCAGGTGATACTGTTTTTTCCATGAATGGGGTGAAACGTCCACTTTTCCCACTGATTCTAATCTTTTATTCATTTGTGAAGCTAAAATGAATACCACAGGCATTTGTACTGCTAAGTCAATCAGTCTGTGGCTGGAAGTGTATGTGTGCTTGTGCATGTATGGATCAAAAGGCCGAGAGAAAGAGGAGCAGATCCACTGGTTAAGGAAACAACTTTGTTAAAAAATGAGAGGAAGGGAAAGAATGTTTGTAAAAGTTCTTACAAACTCTTAATGGTACAGTATAGACTATTTTAATGAAGATTTTTATAGTCAAAACTTTTTCAAGCTTTTTTTTTTTTTTAAAAAAGAATAAGTGTTCTTTTAACCAGGCCAAGATAGTACAAACATTAAAGGAATTCTTAAAGCGTTTTAAAAACTTACTGGTGACCTCAGTATGGTCCCATTTAACATACCCTGGGGAACATGTGTATGAAATACAATGTGGTTTGAGGTTTTCCAAACAAAACAAACTTAAAAGAGAATACCATTTTTAATAGAAACTGTTCAAATTCTCCCAAAAGATAAAGCAAAACAAAAACAGGTACGCACTGTACCGCAGCAGAGTATGAAAGAACAAAGATCTTTACTGGTTAAGTGAAGGGACTGAAGAGTTGGAATTTTAGGTTTTCTTTCAAAGGTTACTCTCCCCTTTCTTGTAGTTTAATTTCTGTCATCAGTCTTATTACAGTCTTATTACTTCAATTAAATAGCTGGCATAGATGAGACCCAGCAAAACAACTCAGAAATATTCTGGGCACTTCAATAAATTGTTTATTATCTGGTTCTTTACCAGAATCAATCCATTCATGTTGATTAATTTTACTGTATGAATGTTGCCAGCTGACAAGAAAAATGAAAGCCATGCAGTGGTACTTCCCTCCCCATCTCCCCACCACCCCCCTCAAAAGCGGTTACAGTCATACCACACAAGTTGAGTTCATCAGGTGTAAGACATCACCCTGATGCATCACTTCTGAGAAATATGGGGAGGGAAATATCGGAGCTGAAATATCACAGCTGGCCCCGATTTCAGCCCCTGCCAAACACCTGCAGACTCTAAAAGGATACCAAAACAAAACTCCACCCTGTGGCAAGAGGCCATCCCTTAACAACCCTTCCCTGACTTTGCATCACTATAAAAATTAATTTAACATTTTTTACAGAAACTTTAGTCTTCCTGTCCCAGAAGGCCATTACAGTTCCTTCAGCCGTTTCTCTGAATAAACCTCAGGAAAAACCCTGTAGTAAATGGAGTATTGAAATATCTGAGAGCTGGAAATTATCTGATGTTTTAAGTTTATTGTTTGTGGAAAGTTAGGAAGGTGGTAGGGTTTTTATTAACCTCTAGATCATCTTTTACTTTGGAAGTCATTTTATTTGGATGCATCCTGGCAAAAATTTCCTAGCATCTGGTAAAAGCTTCTACAGTCACTGTTGTGAACATGCAGAATATTGAAAGCTATCAAGTGTGATGGCTTGTTGTGCTAGGTTTTTTTTGTTGTTGTTGTTGTTGGGATTTTTGTTTGTGTTTTGTTTGCTTTTTTAAAAAATTTATTTTGAAGTCATCTTATGCATGGTTGTTGATTTGGGTTTTTAATTTTGCTTATTTTGTGCTACTTTTTTAAATACAGCCATTTTTTAATTGTTATTCTTTGTTGAACAAGACATTTGCAGCCCACCGAGGGCTATACCAAGTCAAATGAAATTATCTTCATGTCCATAATACTGCAGAGAGGTTGGTAGTTTGGTTTTGTTTGGGTTTTTTTTATTTTTTGACATGTAGAGGTTTCTGCAACTGGAAAGCAGTTGATGAAGGCCTGAAATAATATGATGTGTCTGGAAGTAATTCTTAACAGACAAGAGAAAGAGAAGAATGAAACTGTACATGTGTCTTTTAAGTAAGTGCTAAAATGGATTAGAAATTTTCTGA
This sequence comes from Eubucco bourcierii, assembly GCA_013396675.1. Lineage (NCBI taxonomy): Eukaryota > Metazoa > Chordata > Aves > Piciformes > Ramphastidae > Eubucco > Eubucco bourcierii. The sequence goes on from VWZE01004432.1 coordinate 695,564, forward strand.
TGAAGTCTTTTTTACATCTAGGAGTGCCAATTTACTGAAAGTAAAACATCCACATGGAGGTGTCTAAAATTAAATTCTATTTTGAAACAGAAATCCAGCTCTATTCCTGCCTGCCTTGCTAAGTTGAAAATGTCTACTGCCTAGCTGTGATTTGATATCACAAGCTTTTAACTTCAATTTAAAAATTTCATGCAATGAAGAACACCCCACACCACCATCCATACTCAATCCTTTAATTTTGTCCTTTTATACTAAATTACAAATGTTTTCAAGCTTTTGGTCTGTGGGAAATTTGGGAAAGTAGATTCTATCATAAAATGGAAAGCGTTAAGGAATGGAACAAAGTTTGAAGAAGTGAAATGGAAAATCCAATTCTGAGATTGTTTGTAGTATGTGATCCCTACAAATACACAATTATATAGGCTTTAAATGTGTTAGGAGAGAGTTATATATCCAGATATTATAGGAAGGGTTCAAAAGTCATGGTAGAGTGCTTATAATGAAGTCTTGTAGTATGATGGGATTCTATACAAAATTATCACTTTGTATTAATTATAGGCTTTTGTTTGTAGATACATTCAATATGCATCTACTCTCTAGCTGAGAAAAATAACAATACAGGAAGTAGCTCAGCAATTTCTATTATGAGGTTTTGTTTTCACCTGCCTGTGACTTTACAGTCTGATCTGCAGTCTCCAGTGATAGTGGTTTGTGTGAGTCTGAAGTATGTCTGGAAGCATTTCTGATAAAGTGATCCACTCATGTTTGTAACAAATGTCTTGAAAGCTGTTGTCTGCCCTATCAACATATTCATACAGCTGTGTTTTTCCTGGGAGCTCTGATGCCCCTTTTTAGATAGAGGATTAGTTCTTTTTCTGAGAGATTTGGGTGGAAAGTTGACTGCAGCACTGTGCTCTTTCACTGTTTCATGTTTTTAAGGATGTGGAAGAGATGCTGACTCTGAATAAAGAGGTCTGGAATCCCAGTGGACGCAAAAGAGATGCTTGCACCTGCTGATGCATATTCTGGTCTTTCATGCCTTTTGTGAGCTTGAAGGTGTCAGCTTTGCTTGAGAACTGATTAGAAGTTGTCTAACTACACTAGATAAAATGGTTGGGCTTTTCCAGCAGCTGAATATTGCTTTCTAAAAATGTCACAGTAAATGAGAACAATACAAACATCAGAAATTTCACCAACTACTTTATCTCCTTACTGCAGAAGATCCTCTACTTGATAAACACTGTGATATTTTAAAATCAAATAACATGTTTCTGCTATGCTCTGTTCCTGAAGTGTGCACAATAGACTGCTCTGTGCAGTGGGAGAGCATTTAGCTTACCTTGTGATTCAAGTTGTTGTCTATCAGAATCTTAATTTGATTCAACATGTGGCAAGTAGTGAAAGAGGTAAGAGGTTACAGAAATATGGCTTCACTTTTATAGAAGTTGAACTCTGGACAGGAATCTCTTCCTGCATCTGCCATACAGTTCAAATGTGGTTTGGGGTAAGTCACTTCAAATAAAAATATTGAAAGGTGACCATGAAATGTGTGCACCTCATGTTTTGATTCCTGCCTCGTGGTGCCATATGCTAAATACACAGCAGCACTGAGTTCTCATGGATGTCAACAGAACTGTTTAAAGTATTCTTTGGTCATTTAAAAACTTAATACTGTTGAAAGTGCTGAAAACCCTAACATGATTGGTTTAGCCTTAGATTTCTCTTTACTTTGGTTTCTTAGCCATGAAACTGAGCCTCATCTGAAAAGCTGTGTTGTAAAGATTCCAGGAGTAGGTATGCTTCTAGAAAGTATAGCTTCTAATATCAGAGCACCAGAGAAATAACTCCTTTGGATTTATTTTTTTTATTTTTAATGATTTGAGTGATTATATATTAAGATATGGAGCTACACCTTACTTAGGAGATATAAAATAATTTTTTAATGTCTTTTCTTCAGTGAATGAGGGAGGAGTCTGACAGGGAAAAAGCTCTCAGCATGCACTTAAAAGATCACACTGGGTTTCTTTCATGCAAGCAACCAAATGATGCTTAGTAGCAGCATCTTTAAAGTTCTTTTTGGATTTCTTTTAAATTTGTACATGTGTGAATTTCCAGTTCTTTCCAATCCTGTGTGGAATGTTTTCTTTTACTCCTTTGGGGAGAGGTGAAAGAGTATCTGTCAACGCCCTAAAATCTCAGCACCCTTTCAGAATGAAACCTGTGAAAAAGGCCTGCTGAATCTTGAAGCAAAGAGCCTGTTTCTGAAACCTTCCACACTTTGTAAGGCTCAGTGTTAGGAGTCCATAATGCATGTCCCTTGCACCTCAGACACTTGGATTCATTTCTGTCCTGGCAGGACTTACACATTGGTTCCCTAACCTCATGGCTCTTCAAAGCGTCATCAGATGGTTTCAAAGAAATCTGTATTTGGCATCTCATGCTATCTAAGGATGCCCAGGATGAGGCCATCCGTCTGTCATATGCACTGAGCTCGATGATGTGTAGCTTCTTAGAAATCCCTTGCAGAGATTCTGTTCATACAAATTGTGTGAGGTCAAAAGAGAGAGTTTTCAATTAACTCTGTTGCTGATTTTATCTAAAGCTTCATAAACATCAAGTCTGATACGTGTATGGGAAGGGGAGAAATACATTTATGTGTTTATCTCATCAAGTCTCACATCCTCAAGAGAGTTTATATGCTGAAGCAATTGGTTCTTAAGACCCCAAATTTTTAATCTGAACATTTGCTCTTTTGATCATATTATTGTTATATATCAGGTATTCTTTGGTATCACCTTAATATGTAAATTGTCAGAATACTGATGCTTTTTGATTGTCTGACTCACCAAATCAAGTAAGAAAACATTTTTAGTTTAAAAATATTTTAAAGTAGATGTGCATTTGTTTAGTAAACTAAATTTGTAGGAGTCAGTAATAAACACTGAGATTTCAGACTGCATTTTGGACATGCTTCAGTGTGTTACACTCTCCAACAAAGGATCTCTTTCAAATTTTCCTGTAGTATTTTTGTTTCCAGATTTAATTGCCACCTTATTGTCTTGGAGTCTATAGAAAGATAATAATAATATTTGTAGTGTGATTATTTTTTCTCAGAGACCATAAGGGCTAGATTTTTGTTGTAGGTATTGTTCACTTTTAAACATATTCCATCAAGTCGATATAAGTAGTGTGGAGAAGCCTTGTAGTGTGAGTTACGTTTTGTGGGCATGAAAATACTGATGATGTTCTGGAGAATTTTGGCATCTTGTACTACCATTGGAATCTCTCCAATGGTAGCAGCTACAGAGGTTGATAAATGTATTCTGGCAAGGGAGAAAATGGAAAATAGGACAACAGCAAACAAAACAAAAAGTGCAGAAACTGTGCAGATCAGGCTTTTAGTTATCATTTGATCTTCAGCTGCTCTTCTGGAGTGCTCAACTTCATTTAAAGATTTTAGCTCAAGCCATGACCCTAGTCTGTCATCCTGAAAGGACAAGATTTCCCACTGTCTTCAGCCTAAGTTCATCTTGTAGTTCCACTCACTGCTGCTGCTGCAAAAAAAGAAGTGATATTTGCAGATAAGGTGCTGCCATATTCACTTTGCATTGTACTTCTGCATTAAAAATATATACCATTTTAGTTTTATGCCTCTAACAAGGAGGAATAGTTGAACCATGAAAAGGCAAGAGTGTAGGCTGAGCAGGAGTGGGTACGAGAAGATTTAGATTTCCAACAGCCACAAAAAGGCATTAATTAGTCAGGCAAGCTTTCTCTGTCATTGCTGTTTTCTAACTCATCTCTGTCTGATTTCATGTAGGTTTTGAGTATGATTCAAGTAGACAATTTGTAAAGAAGCAGGAAGTATTTCCTTAGTGTGCTTGGTCACTGAGGCCATGAGCATTACTGCTGTTTTAAAGAACTTAACCTAAGTTTGAAGCTGTCTGTAGTGTTCAGATGTCAGCACTCTGTGCAGCTAACTGCGTGTTGAAATTTCCTCCATACAGTTTCAACTGGCTACTTAGCAACCATAGCATTTCCTTAAAACAATTTAAATGGAAAGTTGTGTCGTTTTGCAGTATATGTTTTAGGAGCTTTTTTTTTTTTTTTTTTTTTAAATTACCTAAAAATATTGATTAATGTTGGTGGTGATCTCATGTGTTCTTCAGAACTGAAAACAAAAAAAAACCCTGATGTGTTGCTAATTCTTGCTGATACAGGCCAAGAAGCCAAACAAGCTCCTGGCCTGTATCAGCAATAGTGGACCCAGCAGGATCAGGGAACTGATTGTACCCCTGTACTCTGCTTTGGTGAGGCTGCACCTCAAATACGGTGTTCAGTTTTGTGACCTTTGCTACAAGAAAGACATTGAGGTGCTGGAGTGTGTCCAGAGAAGGGCAACAAAGTTGGCAAATGGTCTGGAGAACAGGTCTTGTGAGGAGTTACCTCTGAGAATGGAAGTTTTTTCAGTCTAGAGAAGAGGAGGCTGAGGAGAGACGTCACTGCTCTCTACAACTCTCTGAAAGGAGGTTGTAGTGAGATGGGTTGGATGTTGGTCTCTTCTCCCAGGCAACTAGCAATAAGACAAATGGAAATGTCCTCAGGTTGTACCAGGACAGATTTATGTTGGATATTAGGAAGAATTTAGTTACTGGAAGTGTGGTCAGGCATCAGAACAGGCTTGCCAGGGAGATGGTGGAGTCACTGTTCTGGAGGCGTTCAAAAACATGGAGACATGGTACTTCAGGATATGGTTTAAAGGCCATGGTGGTATTGGTCTGATGATTGGATTTGGTGATCTTAAACATCTTTTCCAACCTTCATCATTCTGTGACTCTAATTAAAACCCAAACAAGCAGAAATTTTTGTCACACCTTTGGGATAACCTGATTGAATTGTAATGTTCTAGAATGACACCCAAGCCATATCATACCTCACAGGAGAGGAAAATGTGTTCATATTTTTATATATGCCCATAAAGGACTCTTAAACATTCCTATAATGACAGACAATTCCTACACCTCGGTGTGAAGATAGAGCATTGAAGACGATTAATGGAAGAATTAAATATGGGCATCCTGACTTGCATGTGAGAGAAAACAGAGAATTCAGGAGTTTTGAGTCAAGTTTGGAGCCAAGTTGAAGAATGGTGTGACAGACAGAAGGATAAATTGACTTGCTGGGTTTTGGAGAGAAGCTTCTGCAAAGTCACAGAATAGTAGGAGTTGAAAGGGACCTCTGAAGATCATCTAGTCTAACCCCCATGCTAGAGCAGGATCACTTAGAGTAAATCACACAGGAACATGTCCAGATAGGTTTTGAATGCCTCCAGAGATGGAGACTCCACAACCTCTCTGGTCAACCTGTTCTAGTGCTCTGCCGCCCTCAAAGTGAAGTCTTCACCTTATATTTACATGGAACTTCCCATGTACCACGTTGTGCCTGTTGCTCCTTGTCCTGTCACTACAAAAAAGAGTCTGGCTACGTCCTCCTGACACTCGCCCTTTAGATGTGGATCAGCATTCATGACATTGCCTCTCAAGTCTCCTGCAGGCTAAACAGGCCCAGTGCAGTCTGATACTCCTTGTTCTCCACCCTAAGCATTTGGGTTTGGCTTGCAGGGTGTTGTGGTTTTTAAAGAAAGCCAACAGAATGAAGCTCTCGAATTGGAGAGAAAACAGAAGTATATTTGAAAAGAGATATACAGAAAGAAATTACAAAGCAGATACATGTCCACGGCGACCACCTTGAATTTTCCCCCAAACCAAAACTAAATCTATAATCACCAGTGCTGCAATCCTCCCAAACCAATGTCTCTCCATCCATAGGCCTAAACATAAGCCTCTTGAGGCCCCAAAACCATACCTAATCCCTATCTGTTTGTCCCAATAAATGCAGCTCCTGCCTGACAGAGGGCTAGAGGAGGAAAGAAGAGCAAGCAGAAGAAGAGGTAGCAGAATTATGGGATTGAATAACAATCTTCTAGTCCCTAGAGGATTTTTAACCCTATAGTTCCCAACCTGGGACACAGGGGAAGCCCTATTGTAAAAGTATGTTGGATTTTTCAGTGTCACATCATGTTCTTAAGGTATGAGAGTATGCAGCTAATAGGAATGTGTGCTTGAGGCTTCTCTAAGTCATGGGTTCTGAAATACAGAAGCTATGTCCCTAATAGAGACTGATTTTTCTTCAAATGGTTGATTTTTGTTTTCTGTCCTGTGTCTAGCTCCAGTAAACACACTGCTACACCTAATCTCAGTTATAAATACATGGTGTTAAAGGAAGGTGAAGTTTTGAACTCCATGAAAATGTAAATAACAGAACTTTTGTGTTCTTATCCTCTGAACACGTACAGAGGATAAGAATCTAAGAATTAAAAATGTTGCTCTGCCAAACAGCTGTGCTGTCAGAGATTAAAGGCACAGCAAGACCAGTGCAAGTGAGAAGTGTCTACCTCTACCCTGTATTGGAAACCAATTTATAGAAATAAGAGCAAACTCTAGGTTCTTAGTGATGTCTTTGTTGCTGCAGAAAACTCTTCCATCAGTGTGTTTTTCCCCTTTGAGAGCAAAATGCAAATACATTTACTTGGGTTGTCTACATTTTACTTCTCCTTTTAGATGAGTGATGGGAAAATGAACGTGAAATGAAAGCATGTGGAGAGCATTTATATCTTTACAAGCCATGTAGGAAAGGATGTAGAGAGAAGTGTTACTGTAATTTCACAATTCCAAGCACTTTTTCAACCTTTTTTGGCTGTTTTAAATGAATTTTTGTTTTGAACATACCAAGTACTGTGGATACAAACCTTCAGCTGCTTCAAAAGCAAAGACAGATGCACTCATCAAACTGCATGTGTATTCTCTTGGAGATTATTGCCTTGACATCAGTTTGACCTGTGCCAAAGGAGCAAAAACTAGTGCTGCAGTCTTAGCTGAAACAACTAACTGACCATCCAACTAATCTCTGAAGTCAATGGGTGCAGCTGAAGTCAAGTATTTGCATAGATACATATAGAGTTTGTATTTAGCTGTGCCCTTAATTGAAACAATGTACAATATCAGTATCCAAGCAATGTGGATGTTAAAAAGAGAAGATACAGAATCACAGAGTCATCTAGACTGGAAAGGACCGCTGAGATCATCAAGTCCAGTCACTTTGCCCCACTCCGCTGAGTCTGTCACTACACCATGTCCCCAAGCACCAGATTTGTATGGCTTTTAAACACATCCAGGGATGGCAATTCAACCACCTACCTAGGCAGCCTGTTCCAGTGCCTGACAACCCCTCCAATGAAAATTCTTTTCCTAATGTCCAGCCTAAACCTGCCCTGGAGCAGCTTGAGGCCATTCCTTCTTCTATCATTAGTTACTTGTGGGAAGAGACCAGTGTCTGTCTCTCTGCAACTCCCTTTCAGGGAATTGCAGAGAAAAATAAAGTCTCCCCTTAGCCTCCTTTTCTTGTAGACTAAACAGCCCCAGTTCCCTCAGCTGCTCCTCACAGGACTTGTTCTCCAGGCCCTTCACCAGCATAGCAGCCCTTCTCTGTACCTGATCTGATGCTTCCATGCCTTTCCTGCAGTGCCCCAACCGAACACACTACTGGAGGCATGGCCTCATCAGCTCTGAGCACAGAGGGACAATTACCACCCTGGCCTTGTTGGCCAGCGTGATGTTTGCCTTCTTGACCACACTGCTGGCTCACAGTCGTCCACTCATACTGTTACAGAAATAGCAGTGCAACTGTTCTGAGGACAGCCTTTGAGTTTGGTTTGTTAATGCACTGCTTACTTTTGGATGATGGAACTGCCAGTGGGCAAGCCAGCCTTTGGGTGGGTAGAAAGAAACTTCAACATGAGTGTTTAACATTAGATCACCAGACCATTTACAGAGGCCACTATTTTTAAAGTTTATTTTATTTTTGGAGGCAGTATGGAGATTTTAGCACTGATTACTCAGTCCCAACTACTCAGCAGGTGACAATGGAAGTAACTAAAAGATTCATAAATAGGTGTTTTAAAATATTTTTTCAATTTTTTTTTTAATTAGGAACTTTTTACTACATTTTGTACACATTACATAATGCAGTATGATTGATGAGAAGTTCAACATGAGCCTGCATTGTGTTCATGTATCTCAAAAGGCAAATTCAATCCTGGGATGCATCAAGAAGCGTATGACCAGCAGGTCCAAGAGTGGTGATTCTGCCCCTTTATTCTGCTCTTGGGAGACACATCTTGAGTTCTGGTGTCCCCATCATGAGAAGGACACAGAGCTGTTGGAATGAGTCCAGAAGGCAGCCACAGGGATGATCCAAGGGCTAGAGCACCTCTGCTGTGAGGATAAGCTGAGGGAGCTTGGGTTGTTCAACCTAAAGAGAAGACAAGACTGTGGGTACCTTATAGCTACCTTCCAATACCTGAAGGGATCATGCAGGCAGGTGGGGGAGGGACTTTTCCTAAGGGTGTCTAGGAATAGGACAAGGGGGAATGGTTTTAAGCTGAGGGAGAGTAGGTTTAGACTGGATTCTAGGAATAAAGTTCTTCAGTACAAGGGTGGTGAGGCTCTGGAATAGTTTGCCCAGGGAGGTAGCGGATGCCTTCTTCCTGTGGATGCTCAAGGCCAGGTTGGACGAGGCCTTGAGCAGCGAAGTGTAGTCGAGAGAAATCCCTACCCATGATGGGGAGATTGGAGCAGATAATCTTTAAGGTCCCTTCCAACCTAAACCATTCTAGGATTCTATGAAATGTAAGATGAAAGTATAATATCTCTGTATAGCAATTACAGGCTTGAAATGTAGATGTAGAAAGAGTAATTAGAATTATTTCACTAATTATAGAGTAAGAGAACAGTCTTGTTGCAGAGGAGTCTTGTGGGCTGCTCTGTATAGTTAGTTTCTTAGTTAACTTAGTAAACATCACATTTGCCTGAAGTTCTGATAGAGTCTAAAAATGCACATAAAATAGACAGCAGCTTGATTTAGCTGTATTTAAAAAAATGATGGGATCAAAGATAGTGTGTGATTTGTTCCTGCTTAGAAAACCTCCATCTTTTTATTTCTGCTAAACAAAGTTATCATCTCCTCAGAGATATTAGTTCCCGAATTCCTGTTTCATTTCTAATTGAAGCATTTGTTTAAAATCTCCAAAGAGATTACACACAGTAATAAAAGCATGCATGGAAAGATGACTGTAGTTGATAATGGCCACTGTGCTCTCTGTGCTGAGTGGCTGTGTGTTTTAACCAGTCCAGTTAAAACATTGTAGTGCTCCCCTCTCCCACTTACTCCCCTATACTGGAGTCTTTGCAGCTGTTCGCAGCAAAGTAAAATACTGAATATATTTGCTGACTGAGCAAAGTATTTTTGTTACCAAAGCAAAGGATTGTGCCTAGTATGTGTAGCCTTGTACTAACGTGTGTTTCCTTACAGAGAAGTGTTCAACAGATAAAGGTTTTGGGGTTTTTTGTTGGGTTTTTGTTTGTTTGTTTGTTGGTTTGGTTTGGTTTTTTTAACTGCTACCTTGAAAAAAATGAGGTATGGACCTGACTTTAACACAGCAGGTTGTTGGTTGGATTTTTGTTCTTGTTGTTCTTTAGGGGGGTTTGTTTGTTTGTTTGTTTGGATTTCTTTTATTTTCTTTTCTTTAGAATTCTCTTCCTTAGGCTTTTGGTTTTGGTTTGTTTTTTTTTTTTTTTTAATACAAACATATGCTAAATGGAGTTGGGCTGATAGTTTTTTCAGCTTGTTTTTGATAAATCATTCACTAGAAGAGTGCTTCTGTATAAGGTAAACTGATTTGTAATTGGTATCAAATTTGCTGACTGGTTTTAAATACTGTCAAAGAAAATAGCAAGGAGGTGCTGAAGAGTTCTCTTTAAGTATGCTGTATCCATGATCAGAAGAGTGGTTTGGAGACATGCTTCCCTCCACTCAGGGGAGTGCATACTGTTATAATACCAAATTAGGGTAGTAGCAAGAATTTAATTTTTTTTCTCCATAAGGAGAAGTGGCATTATTATTAAAGGTAAATTAATCCAAGTAATTAATTTATTTTTTTTCCCTGATCTAATGAAGTTCTTACCAAACAGCTGAAAGCTTCGAGATAACCATCAGCTGCTCTGGAGAAAAAGAGCAGGGAGAGGGTCTGTGGAAGGAGTATGGAAGTGATTCACAGCAGGGATATATAAAAATGATTCTCTGTAGTCAGTTAGAACATAATTATGTAGTCCAGACAAGACCTTTTCATTGTCATCTTTTTCATATTGAGGAGAAAAATAGCTTGGAGTGTTTTGCGTTGGTTTTGAGGTTGTTGTTTCATTTGTTTGGGGTTTTGTGTTCTGTTTTGTTTTTCTTCTTTGTGTTTGTTTGGATTTGTTTTAGTTTTGTTTGTTTGCTTGTTGTTTGCTTTGTGTTTTTATTTATTTTGGGTTTTGTGTTTTGTTTTTCTGCTTTGTGTTTGATTTGGTTTGGTTTGAGTTTTTTTGGTTCTGTGGGTTGTTGTTGTTTTTTTGTTGGGTTGGTTCGTTTATTTTATCTATTTTTTTTTTCCCCCTAACCTCTGAATCTAGTTGGTCTAATTGTTGATCTGAGATTGGCTAGCAATTATTCACATAGCTCTGGTGTTTACAAACTCTTAAAGTAATTTCATGCCAAACATAATTCTTTTTACCGAAATCTTGCTCACTTACTGCTTCAAACAGATTCATGAGCATCCTGACTTTCTGTACTCTTTGGAAGATTTATGCCAAGGCTCTAGATTCTGGATAAAACAACACTTTTAAAACACAGATTCTCAATGAAAATTTGACTTTCAGGTGGAAAACCTGATTCATAATCCAACTTTGTGCAGTTACTTGGTTGTTTTGCAGCTGACTGTCCTGGTTTGAGCAGCCAACCCAAAGGAGTAAATAAAAACACTCACACAGAATTGGAAGTTAAATAGAAATAGTATTTACAAAAGTAAACAGAGTTCAAAAGGTATTAACTGAAAAAGGATATATGCAACCAGCAATGGCCTAGCCCTCCCTGAACTAGAACCTTGAGGGTTGGCCTTGCAAAGCAGCAAAAATAAATTGCCTGCCATCGAAGCCTCCCTCCTACACAGCAAGTGAAGACAAAAGCTAAGAACTCAAAACCAAGAGCCAAGAAAAAGGCTGACCGAAAGGTCTACTCCTTATATAGGGATTGTACAAGAAAAGGAATGGAATAATGTATGTTAATATCCATTGCCTCCCCCTTAAGACTTTCTACCGCCTCTGGAGGATTTATCTCTATGGTGTAACAGATAATCCATCACCTACAACACTGACCTGAACTCACGGTAGAAGCCTTGGTCCCTGGAAACATTCTAGGTCAGGTTGGAGAGGAGCTCTGAGCAGCTTGATCTAGTTGAAGATACCTCTGCTTACTGCAGGGGCACTGGATTAGATAACTTTTAAAGGTCCCTTCCAACCCAAAGCATTCTATGATTCAGTGATCCAATCCTAAATATTCTGTGTTTCAAAATGCTTCCATATATACTTTTAAAATTGGTTTTGGTTTATACTGTATCATACATTGAGATGAGTCTCCTGATGGAGAACAGTAGAAGGCAAAAGGGACACTATTATTTAATTTATGTTCATTTTTAGGCAGGAGATTCTTCATAGACTGGGTAAAGATGGTTGTCTTGAATGAGCTGATGATTTAAAGCTTCAGCAGTATGGCTGACTTCATGGCTTTGCATGCAGTGACAAGAGTTGTCAGTTAATTTTTGCATTACTTTGGTTCCAAGCACTTCAGAAACAGAAGTTTCTGCAAGAGGTATTTTACAAGCAGTTTAGCATGACAAGATTTTGGAATGTTTTTGTTGGTTTTGTTTGTAAGTAGCTAAGTGCCGAGACAGAGATATCTACAATGGAAACAGTTTGTGTAGGCTTTTGTCAGAGTAAGATGGGATCTCCACCTGCTTACACTTAGTTTGTCTTTTTCTAAGCTCAAACTCCAGGGACTTGAATCTGAAAGGTACTGAGCATTTCTGACCCCCATCCATCAACCAGCATGCTTCTTGTGCACTGTTGCATCCACAGCAGTGTGATTACTCATGCTATTTTTACTGCATTCTAGCATACACCTCACAATGTTTAACAGTTTCAATTTCATTGGTGAATTTCATGTATTCTTCCTCTCCTAAAGCACGTTTGCACTTTTGTTTCTTTTGTACCTGCCTGCCCCAAACAGTTTGTCTGTGTGGATGAAAAGCAAGGTGGTGTTGCTGGTTTTGCATATTTTTCAGAACTGTTTGCTATGATATTCATCCATATGCCTAGTCTGTCTTTCTCTCTGCTGGAGATACTGTCTGCTCCTATTCCTGTTTTTTGGTCTTGCAAATTCTTTAGGAGTTTAATTAGTTTAGTTAATTTGGCTTTTTAATTTTTTTTTTTTTGACTGGGAAGTAGTGGTGCTTTCATAGAGTCATAGAAAGGCTTAGACTGGAAGAGACCTTAGAGGTCATCTACTCCAGTCTCCCCACCATGGGCAGGGGTGCCTGTCAACTAGGCTCATCCAGCATGGCTTTGAACACCTCCAGTGAGGAGGCATCCACGACCACCCTAGGCAACCTGTTCCAGAGTCCTAACACCTTCATACTGAAGAACTTGTTCCTAAGATCCAGTCTTAACCTACTCTCCCTCTGCTTGAAACCATCCCCACTTGTTCTATTGCTAGACACTCATGAATAGTCCCTCACCAGCCTTCCTAGTCTGGATTTTCATACCTAGATGCACTCAGTCAGTTCTGTAGTGTGATGGCTGACACACTGTCTTTTAATTAGTGTAGTTTACTGAGATTTTTAGAAATTCTTTGGATCAAGGAGTGCTTCCTCCAGTAATGTAATGCCAGTTTCCCTGTAGCACTGAACTCCTAGGACCAATACCAGGAATGTTAATTAAAAGATACACATCAGTGAAAAACAAAACAGAAAAAAAAAGCCAACCCAAAAAACCAAAAAACCCCCCCACCAACCCCCAAAATATTTATGTCTTTATTATATAATGTAAGTTCTAGACGTTGTTGTGTGTGGACTGCCACAAAGTTACTTGTTCAGTTTAGTGAATTTCCATATTCTTATTCATTGAAAACTTCATTTATATCATACAGTGTAGCATGGAATGTATGGTATAGTTTCTGAGTTCAGACTTTGTGTTCCTCGTGCTGTATACAATGCACTCTGTTTCCCCAGGCTCCACACTGGGGACAATACTGTTTAAACTCTGTGTTAAGTACTTGGACAGTGGAGCTGAGTGAGCTCCAGCAAATTTAGAGGTGACAACAAATTGGGGGGAGTCACTGATAGCTCGAGGTTAGGACTGCCTTTCAGAGAGACGATCACGAGTTGGACAAATAGACTAGCAGGAACCTCCTGAAGTGCAAGAAAAGAAAATGTGGAGTCCTGCAGCTGAGACAGAACAGCCTCATGCTGCAGTACACCTTAGGGATTGACTGTATAGAAAGTGGCTTCAAGATCTTCTCGGTGATGCCCATTGACAGGACAAGGGGCAGTGGGTGGAAGCCAAGGCATAGGAAATGTAATGTAAACATGAGGAGGAATTTTTTTTTTTTTTTTTTTTTTTCTTCCTGTGAGGGTGACAGAACACTGGAACAGGCTGCCCAGGGAGTGTTTGGAGTCTCCCTCTCTGGAGATATTCAAAACCTGCCTGGATGTGTTCCTGTGTGATCTGGTCTAGGTGATCCTGCTCTGCAGGTGTGGATTGGACTGGGTGATCTTTTGAGGTCCCTTCCAGCCCCTGATATTCTGTGATTCTGTGATCTTTGTGGATGTCAAGTCAGCAGTGTGCCCTCATGAGAGGTACTAATTCCATGACCAAGTTAGTAAAATCATAGCACCAGAAATGCTTGTTGGCAGCATAAGACAATGGACCCAAGTCCAGCAAGGTAAATTCCGCTTAGATAGAAGAAAGAAATGGAGTTAGTTAGGCTTTGGGTCAGGGATACTGTGGAGTCTTCATCCTTGGAGTCATTCAATACATGACTAAACAAGGCTCTGAACAGCTTCATCTGACTTTAAAGCTGGCCATGCTTTGTAAGGGTTTTGGACAAAAAGACTGCCAGGGGACCCTGATGATCCAAATTATTCTAACTATTGTTTAAAGTATGATTGCATTAATTATTTCAGATGCATCTGAAAGTGGTAGCATCTGACTAGGTGTGCAGCTACGTTGTATAACTAAGAGAACATTTCTTAGTAGAGGTTTGTCAGAGTGCAAAACTGATAAACTGATGATGACTCCCTATCTTAGAGGCATGTTCAAGCTAAAACTTCATCAGGTCTGCTTTTTATTTATTTCTTTTTACTGTTATGGTTCCTGCCTGTTTCTACGCTGGATGGCTTTTTTATGCTAACAAATTGGATCAGGTTGCCAGCACCTGCAGAATAAGGACAAAGAGACATTTCCTTGCCTGAAAGACATATTTTTGAATAACCTTTTCTAGTCTGAAGAAAAGAAGAAAATAAAAGGAGGAGGAAGTGACTTTTAGGGTCCATTGTGTTTAAAAGGAAAAAAAAAAAGGTGCATAAACCAGACAATTTTGTTTAAAGCATCCAAAGCTGATAAGAGAGGGGGGAAAAAAAAATGGGGATACAACACACAGGCTGAAAATGCAGTTCTTGTTATTTAAATCTGGAAGGCTGTACAGTACATCTGTTTAACATCTTGCAGTTTCAAGAACTCTGCCTTGAAAACTTTCTGTCACAGTGACACATGAAATAAAAGGTTATGTTATGGCTTTCAGATGCAAACCTGTAAAAGGTTTATCTAATGGCATACCATCTTTTATTAACCCATTGCTGCTGCTCACCTACAACTCTCTTTTGCCAACAGTTCTGGGAGAGATTCTACTGTGTAATGAAATGTCAACTCAGACTGCAGAAGTAATTCTGTAATAGCATTAAATGGTTTATATGTCATATGTAAATGGAAAATTTACATATCTGTATACTTTCTCATCTTTTTTATCTTATTATTTTTTTCTGTTAATATTTTTCATCCATACCTTTTTTTTTACAACTGAAGAAATGAACATGTAATTTTATTTTTGACATAATTTTTTTCGAACAGTTTGAGTGGCACAGAATAATTTGAATATTGTCAAGATTTATGATAGCAGAGTGGCTTAAAGATGATATTCTTGGTTCAGAGGTCTGAGTTGAAGGCTAAGATGTTACATGAAATTAGGGTGCAATGGTTGCCTTCTCCTTAATATTTACCCTTTCTGCATCTCAATTTCAAGAAATAATCTTTGCTCATAAGACAAAGCTATAGAATAAAAGTTGTGTTGTCAAAATCTTCTTGACAGCTGTGTGAGTTTCTATAACTAAGCTTAGGTTTGCTTAGTTACAGAGAATGTGGTTAGTGTAAAAGTGGTTCTTCAGGGTGCTACTCAACCATTAGCTGGGAACTTAGTGTAAAATGCAGGGAGTGATACAACTCACTTAGTGGAAATTTCCTTTAACCTCTTAAAAGAGATTTTGGGACAAACTGCCTTGGCTTACCCGCTCTTGTCATATTAGTACCAATATTGCTCATTGAGTCAAATTAAAATGATGGGTTTTACTACCCTAAGGTGCTTTGTATGTTGGTAGATCAGATTGTGCAAACTTTCGTCCAAACTTAATAGTTGAAGTTTGTGGAATCTGGAGCTTGACTGTAATGTTTTTCACTTCCATGGGTTTTTCAGAGTGATTTTGGTTAAGTTACTCAGCTAGATAGTGCTGTGGATTTACAAACAAGAGAGAGTAATATTTACCTTGCTGAAACATGCTTTACTCATTGTCTGCAAACTCCTTTAGAGATCTTTGGTTGACATTTCACGGAGTGCTGCTATTTAATACGTTGAAGTGTGATTTGTTCATTTTCTCTACAAGGTGCAGATGCTCCCCAAGAAACAATGGTAATTTCTTTACCTCAAGGAGCTGGTGCCACGCATGCAGCAGACATCACAACAGTGAGCTCTGCTGTGTGACCTGCAGTGAGTGGGTGTGTGAAAGAGAGAGAGAGAGAGATAGCATTTCCCTCATAGACATACACACCCTCTGACCCAGACTGGAGAAGAATCTGCTTTGCAGAAGGTTTGCTTCAAGGGATTTTCCACATGTATTTTATTATGTTAAAGCTGATAGTGGTGACAAGTTGCACATTAAGTAACTGTTTTTTTCAGAAATATGCTGTTTATATTCTCTTTAGGAAAAGTGATGTAATTCTGGGTTACTCAGATAAACAAAGTCACTTGGTTATAGAATATGTTACTATTTTGTATGAACCTTGCTGTCATCTACCTCATACCTTCTCCTTTTAGGCCTCTGGCTTTGTTGATGATTGCTTACATGTTTAGGGACAAATGTATTCATACTCACTAAGTTAGTAGCCAGTGGTTTCCACCAGGGAAATAAGTTTAGTATGCTGTTAGTAATTTGGTTTTGAGAATACTGTCAAGGTCCTCGACATAAGTCAGTGGAACATGTGGTCCTAATCATTCCTTTAAAAAGGAGACATGGTCTATTTTCCATTAGGAATGGTGCTTACAGCAAATGAGTAAATACAGAATAAAATTTACACATGCACTGTAACTTTTGTCTGTGTATACATTCAAACATGCATGTACATGCTTAGGCATGCTCTCAGGGAGCGTAACATGATGACTGCTGTAACACAACCAGGCATAGGGAACAGGTTGGTTGAATAGAAGAACTGGAAAATGCAGCTATTTTCAAATTAATTTTTTTTTTCTCTCCCCCACCAGCCAACAAAGTTCCAAAACTGCATTTGCATTATGTAATTGGCATAGAGGAGCTACAGTAAAATTTCTTGTCGAGATGTTGGGATTTTAATATAGCTTTTACTCAGCATTCCTAATGGCACAACTGCAACCCCCACCTCTTGCAGTGTGCTGTGCCAGTATAGAGAATCAGAGACCAGCCTTAGATGGACTAGACCTATAGAGCGTGGCACTGGAGAATGGAAGTAGAGAGAACCGCTCTGCTTTGTAGGAACTATTTTATCACAGAGTCTTGAGGATGCTGAGGGGCTTTTTACCCTCTTACAAGAATTGACATTAAAGGACATGTTGGTTAGCAGAAATACAGTCCAGTTTCTCCCTTGCTTTCTGGCTGTCTTCTCTCTGCTGTATATGGAACCTTCTGGTGGCAGAGCAGCAAAGCAGAACCCTCTTATGCATTCCTCATTGTTAGGCTCCCATGGGATGTTGGAGCAGGGACCTGGACATTATTTCCACTTTCTCTAATTTTAGCTGAATTTGTTATATTTGATACTTTGCCGTTCAAAAGATAAAACCTGGGGAGAAAGCACTGCTTGGCTCTGCCTTGAGCACATTTTATGTAGGCAAGGTGTGAGGCAGAATGTAAACTACAGCTTAACTACAGAAGCATTCTTGCTCATTTTTTTAAGCTGATTTTGCTTCAGAGATAGCCTGTTCAAAGCTGATTATCTGAAAATAGTCCAACTCCTCTGACACTGCCATGAACAGAATCTAACCTACAGATGGGCACAGTAGACTGGGATAACAAAATGCCTGTGAGAAGGACTCCTTCATGGTCTTTTGGGCTTGGTAACATCTGTATTATTACACCTTTAACCATTCTCGGGCATTTCTTTGTCTTTTAATGTGTACAGACCGTTAGATATGGTCTCACTAATGGCTGTCCAAAAACTTCCTGAGTACTATATTTGCAGGACAAGAATTCACATTGAATGATCAAATTTCATTCACAGAATTTTGGGAGCTGTTGAAGAACATTTGCTTTCTTTCACAAGCACTGAAGCTGCCTCATATTTGATTAAGTAAATCCATGAACTGGATTTACTTATAGTTTAGTTCTTTATTCTCATATTCTGTGTGTGGTTTTTTGATTTGGTTTTATTTTTTCTTTCTTTTTTTTTTTTCTATGATTGGGAAAAAGCCCCTAACTTATAGGAACCAGGTATCTGTTTTTATTTCCTTAACATTCTCTCTCTCTCTCTCTCTCTCTCTCTTTCCCACCCCTTGCCCCACCACCACCTCTTTCTTTGTTAGAAATGTGTATTAATGAAAATTAAACTCTGACTTCCTAGAATAGGTCAATTTTCCAAGCATCAGTGCAAATTTCTGCCATCCTGTTCTCTCTTGTGAGCTTTTTATTTCAATTCAAGTCATGCTGAATTTGGCATCTTTGAAACGGGCAGGTCCAAGGCTGCAACACCAACGTGTTTTAGGGAGTCTGCTTATGTTGTGTTCTTCTCTCACATATTCCAAGTCAGATGATAGACCTTGTTTTGCTATGGCCTCCTTTCCCTCACAAGAGTTAACTTGAAGGGAAACATTTTTTTTTTCCACTTAAACTTGTTCCTCACAAAGCTTCATTGCTGTCATGCAGCGTGATTTAGATGTGAGAGGTGTCGCTCTGATGACACATCCTGACACAGGTGGCATATGTAATACAACCCCACAGCTGGGGAATCATAGAATGGTAAGGTTGGAAGGGACCTCAAGGATCATCTAGTTCCAACCCCTTGCCATAGGCAGGGACACCTCCCACTAGTACAGGTTACTGAAGGCCTCATCCAATCTGGCTTTGAACACCCCCAAGGAGGGAGCATCCATGACCTCCCTGGGCAACCTGTTCCAGTGCCTCACCACCCTCACTGGAAAGAACTTCCTCCTAACATCTAGTCTAAATCTCCCCTCTGCCAGTTTAAACCCATAGAGTCAGTGTCTACCCACTCTTACCTATTTGTATTTCAGCTTGAGGAAGCATTTTCAGCGCACATCAGTTGCTAACTTTAACAAATCACAGAGCCACCATAAGCCCCAGTCAGGTGGTAACATGGCCTATTAAAGATAGGATATTTAGCTGTCCTGCAGCTGCACTGCAAGCTTACTGTGAACATGCGTTCCTGTGTCACATCGTGGAGGCTGAAGTCATCATTACCTTAGGGTTCTTCGGTTTCTATTACATTTATGTGAAGTCCTGCATCTGACACTTTTGGCACTGGTTAGAGCTATGCAGGTTTTCCTGAAGATTGTCAAGACAAATCTCTCCCTTTTCCTCTGGCACTTGCTGTGTTGTCATCACTGATCCCCAGTCTTTTGTGTTATTCATGGGCTCGTTTTCAGATGAGGGAGGGCATTAAAATTCACAAAAATGAATGTGTTCATATAAGCTTCACACAATTCAACATTTCTGCTTCAAGGAAGCTGCTTGGGCAAGTCTATAACTTTGACAGGACTTTCAGCATGTACTTAAAATACTTAAATGCTTAACTGGACAGGGATGGACTAAATCTTTCCTGAATCAGAGCCATAATTTCTGATGTGTCAGTTACATGACCTGTTGCAGAATTTGCTTTGACAGATGGATCCAGATAATGAGAAAGCCATAGAAAGGCATCTTAGTGGGGAAACTGGGTATTTCTTGTGTTTCACTTTTTCCCCCCTCTTTGTTCATCCTGGGAACAGATTTACCACTGCTTACTACTTTTAATATGTGTATCCATACATCTGTCTATGTAGATCCATGTATGTATATGTGTGTGGATATGTGAAGTTTGTATAGATCTGTACACATATAAAAGTAGATTCCCCTACTTATCTGTTGCTATTAGAACTTTAGCTATGCTGTAGCATTTATTTTCCCTTTATTGTTTAGTATGAGAATGTACAGGTGCTAATGAACCCCAAATGACTTCTTTAAAACAAATTGCTAATACCTCATCTTTCCAGAAAGAGTAAGGTTTCGTGTGGGAACCATACATGTTCTCCTTCATGACTGCCTGTTGTCACTAGTATCCGTTTTGAGTGTATCTGTCCTAGGTTACAGCCTCCTGGCTCTGGGCAAACTGGAGAAGAGGGTTAACAAGAAATTAAGGTAGACAGGAGATGCAAACAGTTATCAGTTTTAGATGCATGGTAGAAACACCTTTTTGTACGGATTTGTCCCCGAAGTTCAGGATATTTAGGTTGTAGGTAATCTGTGGAAGATCCAAGCAATTTGCTGCAGGTTTCCTCTAAATATTCACTATGAGTTCAAAGACATCTGAAAGAGGCTGAGCAGCTGATAGAGATGAGAATTATAGGGAACGGTAGTGGAACAGGTTCTTTACCATAAGGGTAATGGAATACTGGAACAGGTTGGATGGGGAGGTGGTGGGAGCCCCATTCCTGGAGATGTTCAAAGTGAGGCTTGACAGACCTCTGGGCAACCTGATCTAGTTGGGCATGCCCCTGCTTACTTGAGGGGGGTTGGTCTAGATGACCTTTGGAGGCCCCTTACAATCCGGACGGTTCCATGATTCTATGATTTATGTGACAAACTAAAAATGCTAGTCTGAGGAAACTAAGGAGGCTGAATCCTCAGTCCCTGCCAAAATCAACAGAAGCCATTTCTTGAAATCAGACCATATTGTTGCAGATTAAAAGAGACAAACACATGCAGACAAAAGATGCTTTAGGGCAAACACTTCCCAGCCTAAAGTCTGTGGGCAACATGTTACCTTTAAGAGGCTTGTTATTGCTAAGAAAAAAAGAAAAATGAGGGAAACACTTATTGTAATGTAACCTTACAGTAGAACACTTTTTACCCCCAGCTCCAAAAAGATGTAGCTTCCTCTGTATTTCATTTTTCTGCTCTTGATACTCAAACAATACCAAATATTTTTTCCGTTTCCTTTTCCTAGTTGATATTCAGGCTACACTTCTTCAAGAGCATCAAAATAGGAGAGAAATCATTGTGGTGTTCAACGCCCTTGAACAGCATTTAGAACTTGGGAAATGCAAGAGTCCCAGTTGGTGGTGAGAGCAGTACTGGTAGGTTTTATCTGGTAACTGCTTTCCAGCTTTCCTCGCTGAGGGCTTTGACATGGATTGTATTCTCTTCTACTCAGAGTCTGTGTGCTGAGGTTTTCGTTTTTTGAGTACATGGAAAAGGCAAGGAAATGTACCTTACTTACTGGTACTGTGGCCAAAAGCACTGTAAGGAGACTAACTGTGGAGCATTTGATGCAATAGCTTATCATCAGTTGAAAAGATTTCAGTATGTCAGTGTGCAGTCTCTTCTCGTCCCGCCCAACAGTACTGGCTATACAATTCAAATAATCTCCCAACACAGGGAATATAGGAAGGCCATTATTTTTACAAAGCAATCATGAGAACTATCTGTGACTTTGATATCACTGACTTTGTATGACATACACAAAGGAATGTCACAAACCTTGGCACTGGTGAGGCTATTTTGGGTCCCTCATTAGAAAAAATACATTGAGCTGTTGGAGTGTGTCTAAAGGAGGGCAACAGTACTGATGAAGGGTTGGGACAACAGGTCTGGTGAAGAGTGGCTGAAGGAACTGAGGTTATTTAGTCTGGAGAAAAAGAGATTGAGGAGAGACCTTCTTGCTCTCTACAACTCCCTGAAAAGAATTTGAAGTGAGAGAGAGTTGTTCTCTTTTTCCAAATAATTAGCATTGGACCAGAGAAAATGGCCTCAAGTTGCACCAGGGGAGGTTTAGGTTGGATACTAGGAAAAATTTCTTTACTGAAACAGTGGTCAGGAATTGGAACAGGCTACCCCGGAAGGTAGTGTAGTCATCATCTCTGGAGGTGTTCAAAAACATGGAGACACGGCCCTTGAGAATGTGGTTTAGTGGGCATGGTGGTGGTGGGCTGACAGTTGGACTTGAAGTTAGAGATCTTTTGAAACCTTGATGATTCTGTGAAAAAGGAGGGACAATTACTTTGTAATGCAATTGTGTCATTTGTAAATTCAGGAACACCATTTTGCTGGTCATGTTTATGAACAAACAAACAAAATCAGATTTCCAAAACTTCTATATTAAAATCATATCTGGAAGTCATAAATTGTTGCTAAGTAACCAAAAATACAGGTGGTTTGTGTAGGAAATTTCCAAGACAAAGTTAAAAGTACAAAACACAGTGAGCTACTTTTTATTCTGCTATCAAATGTTTGTTCATGGTTCTTCACTTCACTCTTTTGACATGTGTGTTCAACCCAACCATATACTTTAAAATGAAATAATCATCTCTATAACATCATTTATCTGTTCCTTAGCACTTTTTGTCTGTACATCTCAAAGCTCTTTGCTGCACAGGTAAGTGTTGGTATCCCCATGTAATCTAACAGGAAACGGAAGCACTTGAACTCTGGACTAGTTTTACATAAGATACCTGATTGTCAGGACAACGAATGGGATCTCCTGTGTTACAAGAGAATATGCTTAAATCTTTTTTGCACTTCCAGGATTCTGAGAAGGTACAGAATATTTTAAAATGTGGGTGATTGTGTTATGGTTTTCATTCAGTTGGGATTTTTCATGAAATTGAAAAGACCTCTAAGATCATCAAGTCCAACTGTCTGCAAACTGTTCAGGTGTTAAACAAGACAAGGACAAACCAGCAAGCTGAAATCTTCCCCAGGTATCACTGAATTTTATTGTTCAAGTAATAAAAGATTGTGTTTTCAGTTTGGGCTTTACCATTTATGTTCAAGGGTTTTTTGTATCTGAAGCTTGAAGCAAAACAAGAGAGTATGAAAAAACTGGCAGGAGAACTGATTGGGGAATAAAAATACCCCAGCCTCACTCAACTTTGCATTGTATACCTTTCTGTTGGATAAAAAAGTACAAGCAGTATGCAAGTGAATCAAAACTATTCAGCAGAGAATTCTGTGTTCTCAATTCATGTCATGAAGGAAATGAAAAGAGAGAGCGTGTTATGACAACTTTGTCAGGCAGTGACTGAATTTTAACTTAGGGTTTTTTACATTTTATTTTATTCTTTTACTGTATTTGAATGGAGACTTTCCAATCTACTGTCCTATGAAAACCAGTTTCTCGGAGAGTTGACTGTCTGAAAGGAGAAACCTGTGCTTGGCTTTTGGCTAACACATCACATAGTGCTGAGATGACGCTCCTGTCCAGATGGAAATATTCAGTTCATTGTTCATCCATCGCCATCAGGCTGTGTCATGGGGGTTGCCCTGTTTGTTCTATTTTGGTTTCTTTCCTTTTGCCTGCACGGTTAAATAGTTTTAAGTGTATAAATGATAACTGAGGCTTTATCCTAATACATGTCTGTGCAATGTTTTTATCGGTAACACTCTTCAGGGGAGGAGAAGATTCCTAACTCTGAATCATAGCCTAACTTCTACTGGATTTGTGTCCTGCTCCTTTTTTTTTTTTTTTTTTTTAATTTTTTTTACCCAAGTGATCACTTTTTTTTCCCCCCATTTCCTCAGGGGTTTGATTGCTGCTGTGTTTGTTTTCCATCTTAGCGATACAGGAAGATTATTATTGAATGTAATTTAGAGAACTGTGCTATCTGATGGATTAAGTGTAATTCTGTCTGGAAATATCATGGATTCTGGTTCTGAGGATGATGTACTGTTTGGCATTAGGCAAATCACAACAGGGCGCACTAAAAAGTAAAGAAGTTTGTAAGTTAACATAAGAACATACTAAACTAAGTTTACAATGAGGTGATAATTGAAGGTGTAGCAGTTTATAGATTTCTGTGTTTTTGGGTGGGGGGAAATGTAGGATAAAGACTGGACATTATTTTGGGCTTAGCTCATAACAATAGTAAAAGCTTCTTATCTTCACTGTAATTTTTCTACTTATGTTAACCACCATTCGTGATCAATGAGAACATCACATGCAGTACAAGTTTTCCCATTGTAAAATAGGTATAGGACTTCATAACAGTTATGTTTTTATAATTGATACTTACATGCATATAATTTATACTTCCGTATTTCTTACTGTGTATATATAATACTTAATATTATACATAAAATTTGTGACAGAGAAGAGAAAGTAAGTATCAGTATGAAAACCTTTGGTAAATTAATTGGAGAGAGGATTGGTTGTCATATATATATATATACATAAGGGAATAACTACTTCTGTTTCATTCTCTTTGTTACTTTTTTTGAGTTTCACGAGACAAACATTTTTAAGAATTATGAAAGTTATCACCCTTAATTTCAGACAAAAAGCAGGCTAGGTCAGAGTACAGCTAAGGAACTTAGATAATTTGATTCCTAAGTTTCTTTCCCCTATTAAGTTTTGATGAGAAAAATGAAAATTTACATGCAAAGTAAATTAGTATTTTCCCCTACAACGGAAAGATTGAGTGTGCCTTCAGCAAGTTTGCCAATGATAACAAGCTGTGTGGTGCAGCTGACATGCTGGAAGGAAGGGACCTTGAAAGACTGGAGAAGTGGGCCCAAGCCAACCTCATGAAGTTCAACAAGATCAAGTGCAAGGTTAGGATTGAGGCAATCCTAAGCTCTAGTACAGGTTGGGCAGTGACTGGCTTGAGAGCAGTCTTGAGGAGAGGGACTTGGGGGTGCTGGTGGACGAGAAGCTCGATATGAGCCATCAGTGTGCTCTTGCAGCCCAGAGAGCCAAACATGTCCTGGGCTGCATCGAGAGAAGTGTGGCCAGCAGGTTGAGGAAAGTGATCTTCTCCCTCTACTTCACACTGGTGAGAGCCCAGCTGGAGTACTGCGTCCGCTTCTGGAGCCCCTATTACAAGAAGGATATGGGTATGCTGGAACATGTCTAGAGAAGGCCCACAAGGATGACCAGAGGGCTGGTGCACCTCTCCTATGAGGAGAGATTGAGGGAGTTGGGGCTGTTCAGTCTGGAGGGAGACCTTGTTGTAGCCTTTCAGTATCTTAAGAAAGCTGAGGAGGGACTTTTTTAGGATGTCAGGTAGTGATAGGACTAGGGGGAATGGAACAAAGATAAAAATGGGTAGATTCAGGCTGGATGTTAGGAAAGAAGTTCTTCATGAAGGTGGTGAGAGTCTGGAAGGGGTTGCCCAGGGAGGTGGTGGAAACCCCATCCCTGGAGGTGTTTAAGGCCAGATTGGATGAGGCTCTAGACAACCTGATCTAGTGTGAGGTGTCCCTGACGATGTCAAGGGAGTTGGAACTAGATGATCCTTGTGGTCCTTTCCAACCCTGACTGATTCTGTGATTGACAAATCCTGACTTCTGGGGCTTCTCTTATGAGATACTGCTATTAACAGTATGTGTAGTGTGCTGCATGTGCTCACTAGCTGGGTCATGCCATCAGAAGGAAGCAGTGCACAGTTGCACAGTGAGTAAGAAAACAGAAGGGAACAAAGAGACGTGTGAATTAGAAACGTGTGGCCTCTGCCAAGTTTATGTGAGAAGTGTATTATTGGTCACTAGCATAGATTTATAACTGGGTTTTGAGCATTGTATAGAATCAGTGTGTTAGCGAATGTAATGATTAAACACTTCTAGCAGTCTGTAGATACAGGACTTAAAACCTCAGTGGTAATCTTTTTGACCTCTAACTTTACTAATTTTAGTATTGGAATCACAGAATATGTGTTAAAACTATAGACTGAGAGTCGATGTACTTTTTCCTTGTGCTTTTGAAATAAGAGATTAATACACTACTGTGGTGCACTTAATTAGTGGCAAACCAGCTTTCATTATGCTTTGTAATATTACATAGCAATCCAAGTGAAAGGAGGAAAAGTGTGGGTAAACATGAATAAATAAGGAAGCAATTAGATTCTATGAAAATTGTTTAGATTCCGATGGAACTTTCTGTAATCTACTAATGGCAGTAAGTACAGTTTAATTACTAATGCCAAAAAAGGAGACTGAACATAGAAGGGAGGGAATGTTTCTGCTTCTTACCACTTGTGATTTTCTAAAAGCTATCCATATGGGTCCACTTGGTCTGAACTTATAGGCAAGTTGGTTTCTAGCCAGATGCTCCATCTCCTTGAGCTCACACCTCTCTATAGAGCTCTAATGTTCCCCTGAAGAGTACTTTTTTCTCTTTTTTTTTCCTTTTTTTTTTTTTCTTTAACTCTCTAATTTAGATTTGGCAGTTGAAGCATGATGGCGACTGAATGTTTTGAGAACGAGCAATAAATAAAGCTTTAAAACTTCCATTGTTTTGTCTCTCAGTTGCTGTGCTATGCAGTTGCATAAGCATCCGTAGGCTAATGTAGTGCAAATCAGATTGGATTACATCTGCTAAGGTCACATTTTGGTTAAGATTTCTTTCCTTATTTTTTTATTTTTTAAATTTCTTTCCTCCAAAGCTCCAGCTATCCTCATTTATATCATAAATAGAGAAGTATAAAGGAGGAGTGCTTTATTTGATGAGGCAATATCCAAGAAGGAATTGGTTGAATGAAGATGGTAAAGATTGGCTAATCTGAATAACATACTTGTAATGAAACATGATTTCTTTCCTCACCCTCCCTGTCTTCCCTAGTCCTGTATGAATCAATGTATGTATGAAGAGGTAATCCCCCTCTCTTTTTCCACCATGGTAACCTGTTGTTGTGTCTCTGCCTGCTCAACGTTTGATCTGCACGTCATATGACTCTTTCAGACTGTGCAAACCCCAGTAACCCCAGAGATCTGTGCCTCTGAAAAGCTAAACCACCACTGTATTGTGGAAAACAGAGTGCCTCTACTGTGGCAACGTGTTCTCCATCCTTCTGCAGAGCAAAACAGCTGCGTGTAGTGAAGGTAGTCTGGCCACAGGCTCACTTCCAATGTCCCGATCCTGATGCTGGGATTGCAGGTAGCAATTATGACCATACAGAGCCATGGCTAGAGAAGACATCTGCAGATCACTCTGCAGAATGTAGACATTAAGTATATACATGAAGGACTGGAGGCTTTCTGGTTCCTTTTTCCTTCTGTTGTCATGTGCAGTGTAGGTTGGTTATGTAGATACCCAAAGGTCAGAGAATGTTGAGATGGTGTAAGTCTGCACAGCCTTACACAGAAAGCAGTATTTGCTAAAGTCAGATCACGAGCTGGGCACATCCAAACTAATCCATACTCTGCCAAGCAATCTCTAAACTGTGGTCACAAAAATGATCAGGGGACTGAAACAGCTCTTCTATGAGGTCAGACTGAGGAAGCTGGGGTTGTTCAGCTTGAAGAAGATTCTAGGGAGACCTAATAGCACCTTTCCGGTACCCAATGGAGGCCTAGAGGAAGTCTGGAAAGGGACTATTTACAAAGGCATGTGGTGATAGAATGAGGAGAAATGGTTTGAAATCAGAGAAGAGTAGATTTAGGTTGGAGGTTAGGAAGAAGTTCTTTACTACAAGGATAGTGGAACACTAGAACTGATTGCCCAGTGAGGTGGTCGAGGCCCCATCTTCGGAGAATATTCAAGGTCAGGCTTGACAGGGCTCTGGGCAACCTACTCTAATGGAAGATGTTTCTGATCACTGCAGAGGATTTAGACTAGATGACTTTTGGAGGTCCCTTCCAACCCAAACCATTCTACAATTCAAGTGAAGTAGCCCAAAAATATCCTTTAAATAATGCTAGGTAAAATTTTATCTGTTGCATACACAAGATCAAAGCTGGGAATCAACAGGTTCCTTCTTTCTTAGTATTCTCTATAATACTTTAGTTTACTTATTCAACCCCAAAGGGTAAATGTTAAGTATTATTGCCTTATTATTACTTTTAAAAGTTTAGGTAATTTTCCAAAATATTTGCACTCTACTAAGTTTGCAAAAGCAGACTGGAAATTTCATAACATACTTTCTTGTGAATTTTCATCATCTAATTGCACTGTAGCAACTATTCTTACAATATTCTTGGAATTCTCTTTCTTGTTTTATTTAGAAGCACTTTATTTTGTTTACCTGGGTTTTTTTTTGAGAAGCAGGAACCACATGCTAATTTCAAAGGGTGGGGGATATGATTACATTTTCTGAAATTCCAGAAACAGTGTAAATCAAGGTTTAACTGAGAATTTTTGCTCCACTTTTTCTTTCTTTGGTTTCAGAAGTCTAGTTCATTTGAAGCAGAGCTTCGAGTTGGCAGCAGGAGAATGCAGACTGTCCTGTTGTAGGGAGGGACATGTCAAATACACACTGCTGTGTTCCTCCGTGCATTGTGTAGGCAAACGCAGCCTTCACACTTTCCACCTTTTCCGTCTTTCAGCAGTTACTACCTAAGTGTTCTTACTGCTCTGCTGTGTCCTTTCTTCAGCCAGCATGGTTGTGTTCTTCTAGAAAGTAAATTTGGTTTGATGGTGCTATCTCCTCCACATTTTAGCCACTGTGAACCCTAGAGTGTTCTGAGCCTCCTGAGATTAATTATATCATATAGCTACAAATCTGCTTAGAGACTACAACTAGTTTGAGTGGCGGGGAAAAAAACCAGCTGATTTGTGTGGGCTTGTTTTTGTTTTGTTTTGTTTTTTCCTGACAAGAACAGAAAAGCATTTGCAAACAAAGTGACAGTAGAGCTTCGGAAGTGTTCATTCTAAAGTGCCATGTGGATGCTTTGATTCTCAAAGGCAACCATTTCATGGTCCAATTTTTCAGAGGGACTAAGTTAAACAATATACAGATGCAGTGTTTGAAGCAAGCATGTCTGCAGAGGGAGCTGCTATTCAATAATTGCTTTTTTCCCTTTTTCTTGTCCAATTGCAGATCTTTCTCAAGCCATAAATCTTCATTAGCTTACCATGCTCCATCTTTGTTTGGGACAGATTTTTATTTTGTTTTTTTATGCCATGGTTTAGATTTGACCACATGCTTTAGATCTGACCACAGAAGATTTTACCACCAACGGGCTTGACTTGAGTTTCAGTAGCACTGTGAACTGATAGTGACCAAGTGAATCAAGTGAAATCTCCAGCTCTGTCACTGAAGGCCATCTGGCCATCTACAGGACACAAACACTATGTTTACTCTTAAGTGCTGACATAGTAGAGATGAAGCTAAGGGTAAGAAAGCAACAGGACAGAAACAGCTAATATGATGGCAGGTTGAGTTGACATTTCTTTTATACCAGGACTAAAGACAGAATGTGGAGACCAAAGATAACCCCAGTGGTTTTATTGCTTTTGATAATTTAATGAAATTAAATATCATTCTTTTAATAATTTGTGATGATTTTGTATTCCATAAGATTCTTACAGAGGTCTCCCACATGCAGAGGAGAAATCAAGAAACCAATTAATTCTCTTTTGAGTTTGCAAAATTGCCCAGGAAAGATGTATTGATGGATACGGGCTACCACTGTTAACAGAAGATGAGAAAAAAATGTTGAAAAAACTGATCCCAGGCCCCAGAAAAGCTCAGACTTCACTGTCTGCACTCTGTGCACATAAATAATATGCTTTTGTTAAAACCCCAAGGCTGTTACTTAAAAACTGCAAATCCTGATAAATTAGTTATAATATATAGTCCTCAGAATAGATGACTACAGTCTTGGAACTGAAACATTTTAGCAGTCCATTAACCATTTTATTTTTCTTGAATTCAGAGGGAAAACATCAGTCACAAAAAGATATGCTATGAATATTTCTTAAAATGTGAGGGAACTTTTATCACACTTTGGAAATGACTTAGAAAAATGCTTATATCTTTGGCCACTGGGCTCTATGCTATCCTGGCAGGATTTAATTTTTTTTCCCTCCTATGTGCAGAATCTTAGGCCTTTTTATGTTTTTGTTTTTTTTTTTTCTTTCCTGAGAACCTTCCAGCACAGCATTAGACAGAGGGACTAACATTTGCCATGTGCCTTTTGTTCTTTATCTTATCTTCTGTTGAGGAACAGATTGTTACCTTAAGAATACAGCATGATTTCATACTTTGGCTTTTGGAAGTGTCTGTCTTACTTTAGGTGTATCTTGGGGATGTGAGGTCTAAGAAATTGGTTTTCATATTTATTGGAAAGTAGTGAAAAGGACTGGAGTGTTCAGTTCTGCAGGATAACTATTCAGCTCTCACAGAGTTCAAGCTGTAACTCTGATTTTCTGTGTCATCTGTCCCCATTAGTTCCAGACTGAATAGTGTGCTGAATGTAGGTAGTCTGTACAGGCACAGGTCTTGGGACAATCTGGAGCAATAGAAGCCCATGGCTTTTGTGTTACAGACACAAGCTGAGGAGAAGTGGCATAAGTATATTTCAAAACCCCATTTAGATGCTACTTTAAACTGATAGAAATGGTCTTGAGTTGCAGATCTGACTTAACATTTGGAGCTGGTTCTGCTTCTCTAAGTGCTAAGGCAGTTTTTACAGCAAACTTTATGTAACAAGTGCCAAGGTGTCTGATCCAAGCTTTACCTGGTTGCAGCGAATCTGTCAAACTCCTGCTGTCATCATACAGAAGCTTGCCCTGGAGGTGCTTTGTGCCTGGCATGTTACGCTGACAAATCTCATGGCTTGTCATTATTTTGTGCCTAAACTACAGGAGGCATCAGAAAGAGATTGTAAAGTTATCCTTCTGTCCTCACCCTTCTACCTGCAAGTTTACGTGGCTATATGCTGTACACTGTTTCTCAAAAGTTTGGCTTCATGTTTCAAAGTGAAATTCATTATTTCAATTTTAAAAAGAACTAAAGGATTTGGAAAAATCTGAGGTTTGGATTTTTTAATTTTTTTTCCTTCAAATGCTTTTGAAACCGAAGCTTTCCATACCTGAAGTTTCTCTATGTAGAGTGATGGTTCTGGTTTTGAATTACAAAATCGATAACTTAAAATCTTGAAAAAATAATTGGATGAAACTTTGTGTTGTTAAATCCCCTCCAAGCTGATTTTGATTAGCAGAAATGTTAAAAGTTAGTTTTCAGTTGGTCTAAGTCATTTTCAGATAAGGGCTTACAGTGGTACTGCTGTGAGGTGAATGCTGCTCTTTGTTCAGTGTTGATCACAGAATCACAGAAGGTTAGGGTCTGGAAGGGACCTCAAAAGATCATCCAAGTCCCTTGGCAGAGCAGGATCACCTATGCCTGATCACACAGGAACCCATCCAGGTGGGTTGTGGATCTCTCCAGAGAGGGAGACTCCACAACCCCCCTGGGCAACCTTTTCCAGTGTTCTGTTACCCTCACAGAGAAAATATTCCTGTTCATGTTTATATAAAACTTCCTATGTCAGTGGATCTGCTTCCTTCTGTGCAGTCCTGACTTAGGGATGAAAGACTTTAGCTCAGCTGATAAATGTTGTTCATAGGATGTTCAGCTTACTTTTGTTTGGTTCCAGTTCATATTGTACTCAGAGATATGTTAGGCTCCACAATAATTGGCTACCGTTGGCTCCTTTGCAAAGAGGGAGTGGATCGTAGAGGTGTGTATTGCCCTTGAATTTTCATAGATTCATAGAATGGTTTGGGTTGGAGGGAACATTGAAGATCATTGAGTTCCAACCTCCCCTGCCACTAGCAGGAACACCTTCCACTTGACCAGATTGCTCAAAGCCTTATGCAATCTGACCTTAAACACCCTCAAGGAGGGGGCATCCATGATCTCCTCTGGGCAACGTGTTCCAGTGTCTCTCCACCCTTACTCTAAAGAATTTATTTCTAATATCTAGTCTAAATCTATCCTCTAGAAGTTTTGTTGCCCTGATGGTCTTTCAGCTGTCACCTGAACCTTTTCACTCAGTGCTAGTGATTCTGAACAGATTGCTTGCAGTGGTGGATTTGCATAGTAACTCTGGATGATCACAGTTTCCTCATCCTCACGTTCCTGTTTTATGAAAGTAATACTTTCTTCATTACAAAATCAGAGAGTAAAGTTAAGTAATAGTACAAGTTTTCCTTAAAAAAAATAAAAATTTCCAAGTATTTATGGGTATGTAACTTCATGTGACATAACTCATGTTAAGACACTCACTGACTTTGTAGCTGGCTATGAGGTAGAGGAACCTGAGACCAGGAGATTCTCTTGAAAGGGTGAAATTGGATCTCATTCAGATAGACTGGTTTAAAGTTCTGACTGAAATCAGTTTTGTCTGTGGAAATTGTACAATTTTGATCGATTTTTATTTTTTCTAATGAAAACCTTAATCATGAGAAACTTTAGCCAGAAGTTTGTAAGCTCCCCCACCTCTCTTTCCAAATAAAATTTCCGGTATTTTGAGATGAGAAAAATCTTGAAAACAAAATCTCGCCATCTAAAAAGTCATTTTTCAGAGAATGTGGATCCAAATGCTGCATTCCCTCAGGTGTGAGGAGCAAATCAGCCCTTCAGACAGCCCTGGCACTGTCTGTATAATCACATCTCCTACACTACCCAACAGCAGATCAGTGGAGAGGGGATTTAATTCCCTCCCACTTTGTTCAAGTCAGAGTTGAAGTTCAAACTGATCTGTTTATGCTTTTTTTTGTGTGTGTGTGTGTGTCTTGAACGATGTTTTCTCTGTTGCCTTCACAACAGTGAAGAATTTATGAAGTTAGGAAAAACAATTTCATTCACTGCTATACAGTATGGTGTCCAGTGCTAATAGTCAGTGGCCCCAAGTAGCTGTGTTGAATGGTGCAGTGATATAAATGCAGTTTTGCTGGCAGGTGTGACAACACAGCTCATGGAGTGTACAACGTGGAAAAACTAGAAAATAAATGCCTTTTAACAGATGAGGAGATGACTCTTTGTGGTCTTTTTAAGCAGCTGACTTTCAGAAGATGGGCTTAATTCTGGTTTATAATGTATACTGTATATATGTTGTATATATTGGAAAGATGTTTATATTCTGGGCCAAAAGAACTCTTCCCCCACCACCACCCCCACCCCAAAATACCGAATATCATCCCTCCCAGAATGATCTTCTTATTTACTTTGCATGAGCTCTTTTCAGCCCTGACTTCATTCTGTTTCTGACAAATTACAACAGCTAATCAGAGAGTTTGCATGAAAGCAGTGGTGTGGGAGCTGAGAAGGAATTAGCATTGAAAACCAAGAGGCTAAAGGTATTGAAGAGGAGAGTAAGGAGAATAGGGCAAGTATTCCCTGCAAACTTGGTTGGCTATTTCATACTGTAAGTACTGTAACAGTGGCTTCTTAAGACTCGCTGAAGAGTGAGTCTTAAAGCAATATATGTTTCCAGAGAGGTGGCTACTGCAAAATTTTATCAGATACCATCAAGAGTAAATGTGGAGTGGCCTGTAAAGCTAAAAATGTCTGTCTGACTTCTTTAAACTGCTGTAACTTTGCCAGTTACCCTGATTTATACTGTTGGAAACTGCAGCTGTTCTGTTCTATTACTTCCTTAACTCAGTTTTGTATATTGAAATCATTGTTTCAGTTAAACTAAAATTGGTTTATAACAATATGACTGCATAAAGGCAAATAATTACCATATTTTAAAAAATAATAATAATAAAAAGCCCCTTAATTCTTCTTCCTCTCCCTTGTGTCTTATAAGCAGGAACAAAAGACTTTTGAAATCTTATTTAAGTAGCACAGAGACTGAACTATGTTTACCTGTTGTTTTTTTTAAAGTCAATTTTGCAGGCTCTATGGCTATATCCGCAACCCGTCCGTGTTTGCTTTTTCAGAATGTGATTATTGCTCATAAAAGCAGTTTTAATTGAATGCTTATGTCATGAATGGCTTGTAGCAGGCTTAAAACTGCATGCCTTTATTTATATGACTATAGTTTATTTTTTAGAGCTCCCTGTGTAACAATACTGGGAAATTACTAAAGGTTTTTTGCTATTCAGTTGGGTAATTTTAAAAGATATTGCTGCTCTATTGGACTATTGGCATTGTTGCTTAGAAATAAAAACTTAAGAAAATTATCCCTTCCCCCTTTCGAACAAAGCCACATCTAAAAAGGTCACAAAAGGAAACACACAATTCAAGTAATCTCCCTACAGTATCTGAGATTAGCTTGGACACAGATGTTTCAATTTATAGTTTGATCTGGCATAATACATACATTTAACAAAATCCTGTTTTGTATTGCTTCTATAAACACTAACGTCTGATAAAAGCTTGTTGGCTTTTCTGCCATCTAGTCGAATCAGAGATCTTTGAGCCAGTGCTTAGAAAGCAGGAGTCTGACATTCAGAGACCTGAATTAACTCTTGCAGCTTTGGGGGGCGACTTCTCTCAGCCTTTTCCCTGCCTTTCAAATGGCAAATCCGTTTGTGGTTTTCTCCGTTGAAGCTGCTGTGGATAATTGCCGGACTTTGTTCTTGCCGTATTTAAAAATGAAATGATTCAGTGCTGTTCATTATGGCTCATTTCCGGGCCACACTGTAGCCATTAAATTTCTGAGATGCTATCAGAGAAATCACTGACATTATTCACACACCCTGACTGCAATGTTTCCCCCCCCTGCTGTTTGCCAGGCGTTAGCCCACCTGTCTGCAAAGGGAAATGGCTTTGGCATGATCAGAATCTTTATGGAAGGTCATGAACAAGCAGTCTTTGTTCTTTTTTTGCCAAGAGCAGTTTCCCCTTTATCTGCAAATAGCATTATCTAAAAAATGAATTGCTTCCTCTGAATCTGAGGTCTCACTTGGAGATTGGCTGATTTTCACATCCCAAAGGTGGTTATCTCGCTTGTGACTGTGTGTGTCCCAGCAAATTTTGGTCACAAAAACTGATACCAGCTTTACATTAGAAAAGAATTAGCAACTACTTTACTGTCTTCTGCTGATTGTCCTAATAAAGTAGACCATAATAACTAGAAAGATACCTGCCAGCCAGGCAGACAACTCTGAAGGTGTGGAGGATCCTACCCAACCTCTAGTTTATCTTCACAGTTTAGTTGGCACCTGCAACAAGGAGAGTAAATACTGCTGTATAAAGAGGTTTTGATGTATTTTGACTTCTGTATGCCTGTCCATGCCGTGCCTTTCTGTTATTTCTAAAGTTGGAGAATTTCATCTTGCAGGCTACCAACTCTCAGCAGATCTGTTGATCTTGGTAGTTCTTACATGTGGTAGCAAGTGAAAAATTGTTCCTGTATTCCCTCAGCTAGGATGTGATCGCAGCCTTCAGGAAAGTAAAAGCAACATTTATACCTCTGCAGACAAATGAGGGAAACAACAAATCAGTAACTAATGAAATAATTATCATAGATCTAAAGATTAAAAACCTGAATCTGTAAGGTAGAGGTTCATGGAGAGATGTAAACCCCTATTCGTTTAGGTATGTCACTGGCTGTGGAGGGCAGGACGAATATACTTGTATTTGTAAGGCATGGGTTTACTGTGTGGCCTCCTTTAAAACCCCGTTTAAGGAATGAGACTTCTGAGCTCACCAACTGGGATAGGCAGCAGTCCAGACCTGTTCAGTTCAGCATTGTGAAGAAGGGCAGATGGTAGTCTACCGTGTAGCTTGGAGGGCTTGCAGTAAAGTAGCCTGTCTGTACCCCTTCCTTGCCCATTTACTTTGCCAAAGTCCAAATCCAACTGTAGACATGTGCAACTGGTGTGGTCAGTAGAGGCCTTCTGCTGGAAGAGCCATTGAATTACCAGCTGTCCTGACAACCAGCAGCATGCCTGGCAAGGTGACCAAGGCAAGAAAGGGCTTCAGAGGCAGGGGCTGGAGATGATGGGCTAAGTACCAGGAGGTATGGTCAGGTTGTTTGGTGTGTGGTTGTTTTTTTGTTTGTTTGTTGTTTTTTTTTTTAATAACTCCTACTGATTTTGGTGGGTTTTTAAAATAACTTTTATTGATTTCTCTGCCTCCTCCCCTGCCATATACCCTTTGAAAAAGAAAGGTGCCCTTGTATTTGAAGTCACCTTCTATTTAGGCCAGTACGGTAGTTCTGGGTAAATCCATGAGAACAGCCAGAATCTACAAGGAGAAACCACAATGAGGTGGAGAAGAAAGTATTCAAAATTTATTTTGGCAGAAATTGGTTAATTAAGTCTGTGTAGCGTTACACAAGGCCTTAGCTTGGCCAGCTTACTATCTTTGTTAAATATGTGGCTTCCCAGGAGTAAATCTGGATGAAATGTCTTAGCATTGTTTAATTCATTTTTTTTCATAGGGAAAGCACAAAAAATTGTGCAATTGCCTTTACTGGACCAAAGAAATATATGTATGTTTGCATTACCCCATCCCTTTTCCAGAAAGAAGAAAACCTACTGATAGAGTTGGTGAGTTTAGGTCCTGTATTGAGTGAAATGGCAGTATCACTAGAAAGTGATAAAAATGCCCCATCACTACCACTGGAACCACAGAAATCAACCAGCAAAATCTGAGAGTGATGTATTATTTATAATGTATTAAGAATATTGATGTATCAAGAATGAGTCAATGCCCACCTTAGAGATGATTTTGGACAAGTACCTCATAGTTCCTAGTTTTAGGAGCTGTTGCTAGACCTATATTAGCTAGTATCTCTTCAGATATTAGTCAGATGGTTGAAATAAATTTATTGAGGTTCATGACAATATTTTCTGAGTGTAGAGAAGTCTTTCCTGCAGGAGGAGTATGATTTGAAGACTTTAAATTGGCTAAAAATGTAAGTAAAAGACCCCAGAGATATGGGAGAAAAAGGACTTAGAAACATTCTGGTTTTCTTCTCGTCAGTATATTCTGTAGCTTATCTTTTAATACGCAGTACACCTAAATGTGTTCAAGGTCTATTCTTCTTCCCAAGTATAGGAAATAAATTAATTAAAATAGAGTTAATTTACATTTAAAATAAATTTAGGCTACATGGGGAAATTAACAGCAATTTTCTGTCCCAAAATAGCATACTAAAGATATTTTACAAGAATAATCTCTTGAGTTAATGTTTTGTTTGTTTCAAATTCTGTCAAAAATAGAGGCACACTGAGTATGAATAAACAAAGTAGAAAAAAAAGGGATTTTAAGTGGTTTGTGCATTTCTCCAGGTAGAGAAAGTTAAGAAGAGATTATCAAAAGGTTAGCCAGTTCAAAAAGCTGGGCGTAATTCCTGCGGTCTATCTTGTTCCTATAAGCATGCCAAGAACTGTCGTTACTTCAGGCATGGATTTCTGTGATACAAGGGGAAGTCTTGGGCTGTACAGTCAGCAGTTTCCAAATCTGTGCCACTTGTGTTTTCTTCTCTGCACTCTTCATCTAATGGATTACTAGGCTTGAGTTACACTGGGCCAAAAACCTAGTGGAGCTTTTTGAGTTGTTATGTTGCCACGCTTAGGACAACAGATTGAGGGAAAGCTGAAGACAGCTTCGAGTCATTTGATATCAAGGTGCTAATGATCTCTGCAGACATTTCAAATACAGTTTTTCTCTCTTCAGCCAGGTGTGGCTTGATCGCTCTATTTTTCCCATAAGCAATATGATGGCCACTACACAACTTCTCATACTATAAAGAATGCTTTCAAAAGGTTAGAGCAATGCTTTTTGCAACACAGAAGAACCTTTGCTAATTTCTCTTTTCCTGATGTTAGATCACTACCCATTTCCACCCTGAAATTTGATGGCCTGACTATTTTTCCCTCAAAATCTCAGGTTGTAAACTGTGCTGGGTAGTATGTTCTGATTTATGTATGCATGTTTCCTAACCTGACAAACTGTTTATGAATTAAAGTTTAAAAAAAAAAAAAAAAAGCTATTTCTGCAGGATTTATACTCAATAATAATTCAGAGTACCTTTAGATTCCAAGAGAGAAAACTTAAGGGTTTAGTACTGTAATAAAAGGATTGAAGTCCTTGCAAAAGAATTTATCGGGAATTCATTCTTCATGTGCTACCTGGAAGCACATAGGACTTAAAAAGGGTATTGTAAAACTCCTGATACTGTTTGCTGCTGCTTCTCAGAGAATATGCAGATGTTCTGCTGTTGATTTGTTTGCAGCCACATAGCTATACTGTAAGGCTAGGAAAATCCTTGCACATGTATCATGGGAGTTCTGTGCTTTGCTCCAAGCTCCAGGAGGAGAGTGACAACTTTAGCCTCAATTTTTCTGACTTGCTTCACAAAATGTAATTTTGCCAGTGCCCAGTGTCAGAAAGTGTGAGCTCTGGTTAATAAGGTGGTTTTGAGTACTATTTGTATACATTAAGTAGTTTAAAAAATGTTAGTTCAGTGTGTCCTTTGTAGCTCGTTCATTATTTTTAGAAAACATTTCAGCTGCAGGCTGGCTTCTCCAAGATGTCATCCAGACTTATACTACGGCTACTTTTTTTCGTGCTATGGTGTGGCAATGCTATGATATTCTCCATGGCAGTTGCTTTAAGTGTGATGACATTTCAGATTCAAATTTTTTCTTAAGGGTCCTGTTTCAGACTAAAACCATGAATCTCCACCTGTCATTTTGGTCTAAACATATAGTTCAGGAAAGCACCTGTATCTACTAAAAGTACCCTGCTGAAGCAAATGACAACAAATCTTTTGATAAGCAGTAAAGAGGATAGGTGTCCTTTGGGTATTTCCCCAATGATATTTCCTTTCGTATTGTCATTTAAAGGATTAAATGTGGCAGAGAAGTTTTCTTTTGTTCTTTCCTTACCATCCAAGGTGTCCATCCAGACAGGCAAATGCTTTGTTAAAAAGGTTGTATGTGCGAGACAGTTTCTTCAGAGTACTGAAAATCTTAAGTACCTCTGTATATCAAGAAATACTTTGTAATCAACTACCCATCCTGAAGCAAAGAAATCCCCAAGGGAAAACAATCTTGCATCATGATTATCTTGTGTTACTGCCACCCTTTTTGTTGATAGCTACAAGAGTTGTGTCTGGTAACTCAAGGAGAGATATTTTTCTGTAGTGCTGATTCCTATTGTCAGGGATGACCCCACTGATAACAGAACAGCCTACCCCTTCTCTGGGTGGGGAGACATTTGTGTTTCACTAGAAATGTTTGCTTAACAGAAGCACAAGAAACTAAACCACAAAATCTAAAAAGGGAAGTTTAAATGTATTTTTTATAGGAGCGGATCTGTAATAAAAACAATAAAATCCAGTGTTTAAGCTTTATAGAAATAATTTAATGACCAGCTGCAGCAATAAACACCTTTCCGTTTTGATTGGGTCTTAACTCCTCCATCCAGTGATTAATTGCTCCGTGAAAGACAAACACATTACATTATACCTTAAGTATAACATCCTGTTTTAAAGATTCCACTAGTACAGTTTAAATGTTTTTGAACCTATTCAGACTTTAAAAGGATATTTCAAGGATCCTCCATTTATCATTACTTCTTGCATATATCCAGAACCGAGGCAATAACTGGCCAGTATTTCCTTTCTTGTGTTCAACTTTCTCCTTGCTTACATTGGTATTCTCTTTAGATAGAAAGTAGTATACTATTGTGGTGTCACAACTTGTTTTCATTGGAAACACCGTGGAAAGTACAGGATGAAGACTGTATTTTACTTAAATTGTGGGAGAAATTAGAACTTTATTAAAATTCTGTAACTGAGTCCCGTGCAGGATAGAGCATGTAACAATGCGTTATTATTAAAACCATACTCATTGCAGATAACAAAACAGATAACACTAAGACAGTGATTTAAAGATAGTTTGGATATAAATGAGATTTTTATCTTTTGATCTAAAAGGCAAATAATAATAATAATAATAAAAATAAAAACAATAAAATATCTTTTATGATAATAAAAATAACTTGTCTTCTTGCACAATTAGGCTTTGTTTCTTAGTTGATTAGATGGTGTGATACAGTAGGTTGGACTTACTGATCTTGGAGATCTTTTCCAAATGGGTTAATTCTGTGATTTTACAATCCAGTCCCAGGAAGCTGGATGTAGTCACCTAGGCCACTGTGGGAAATTGGTCAGGCTGAGATAAATCTCTCTTCTCTTTTCATGATCTAAAAGGAAAGGCTTGATGGACCTAACTTAAATTACAGCTAGGTGAATCTGACTGTATAAAGGCTTGTATAATAAAGGTAATGTTAAGTAAAAGTCAGATTCTTTATGCTTGAGATACAAGGTCTTTGGAGACAAAGATCTAACATTCAACTAAATATTTTCTATCACTTGACTTCAAAAATTTATATAAACTCCCTGCTGTGTTATAATGCATCTGCTTTGTCCAGAAGAATCCATTAGACAATGCAAACATGAATTATGTTTTCATGTGCTCATGTAGGTATCCAAATTGGAAGACTTCAGTCAAACATTTAAATGATGCTAAGGACAACAGGCCAAACTGTTTCATATGCTTCTCTTGTACTTGGTGAGAGATCTGACCTCATTTGAGTCAGGCAGTAGGATAGTGAACTACTCAGTACTTC
This sequence comes from Eubucco bourcierii, assembly GCA_013396675.1. Classification (NCBI taxonomy): domain Eukaryota; kingdom Metazoa; phylum Chordata; class Aves; order Piciformes; family Ramphastidae; genus Eubucco; species Eubucco bourcierii. The sequence goes on from VWZE01004432.1 coordinate 735,599, forward strand.
TCAAGGGAATAGCTGTCAGATATTCAACTACTTCTTAAAAGTACTAATTCCTTGTTGTTAACAGTTGTTTACTGGTTCTCATTACAAGTGCAATGTTATTTGTGATTCCTGAAACAGGAGGAGCAATATGGAAGATTCCGTTAAAGCACTAGAAAAGTATAGCTTAAATGTGTACAAGAATATAGGAAAACAGTCAGGAGTGCAATACAACTGATGGAAATTGAGCAAGGGAAAATGATAAGTCATAAACAGAAGTCATTAGAAGTCAGAATACCATGATACCATGTAAAAACCCTGTTCTTAACAACTTTCCTTTTTTTTTTTTATTGGCAGAGCTTGTTTAGATATTATTTAAATAGCATTTGTTTACTTGATTTGGGAGATGAAATAGCAAAATGTGGTATCTTTTTATGATGAGGGCAGATGTTATTTGAAGAAGACCTGCCTTCTGTTACTGTATAATAGTCTGTATGTATCTTTATGCTTCTGTATTTTCCATAGTGATCAAGGCTGTAAAGCTGATCTAAAACTCTGTATGTGCAATCTCAGCATAGTATGAATGTTATCATCTGAATCCATGTAGATCAGCAGGACATATATGAGGGAGCACATACAGCAGGTGGCATTCTGTGTGCTGTTTCATTCTCTCATTGCCTTCCTTAGGACTTGGTGTTCCAGGTCTGAAATAGGTGTCTGTGCAGATACTCTAGCATTCAGAGAACAATTCACTGAGTTGTGTTACACTTCTGTATTACTGCTTGCACAAATCATCTTGCAGGATACGTTATCATCTGTCAAAGAATGGGTTAAAATAGGTTTTTCAGGCTCTGCTTTCATCAGTGTTAAGGTTCATATATTAGATCCTCTAGATCTTTGGAAGCATAATTTGTTTTGCAGACTCTTTCTTGAAAGTGTTCTCTGGTTCAGTATGATTTTTTTTTTTCACTTTTCTTTATATCTATCCCATTTTGATGTAGTTATTGTAAAAATTAACTAGTTTAAGAAAAAGAGAAAGAAAAACTGAGGCCTGATTTAGAGTTCAAACCATTATAGAGAAGTTTTTAGATTTAAGACATTTGAACATTTACACAGACCATCACTATCTAGATTCTTGTTCTCATTCTTTCCTTGGGTCCTAGTCATATTTTTACCTGATACTTTTTAGGCAGGATATCAAGAGCAATAGATAGTTGATAAAATGTTCTTTATGTTGAACTATTTCACTAGTTCTAATTACTTTAGACATGTTGAAACTTACATCCATTGATTTTTTTTCTTTTTTTTTTATATGGGGTCATAGTAGAATCATCCACTAGACAGAGTATGACCATACCAGTCCAAAAGTAATTGTGGCTTTTGAGGTGATATGGAGAAACTTCTGGAAATCAATACTCATCAAAAATTCTTTGAAGTAGTGTGTGCAAAAGATGGAAATATAAACTGACAGCAATCAATTCAGAGATCTCTCAGAATAACTTCTGTCTATTTTAATATCAGCAACCACACTATGTAATGTAAACGTGACAAGTCTGAATATGAGCCAGTCAGTTTCCTGCCCCCAGAGCAGCTGGCAAAAGACTGGGATAGTCTCTTAGGCTTTCCTGGGAATTCCCATGAGGCTAGAAGCTAAAAAAACCCAACATATTCTTGCAGTCCCCCCACTTCTGGGGAAGTGGGAGCAGAAAAACCCCAAACATGTACCTGAAAATGATTCCTGACTTTGTCCAGAGCTGTGGGTGTCCTTTTCCCTTAGCTACTTAAGTATGTTCAGTAAAACTCGGATGTAGCCTAGGATGTGGGCCAGTTACTGCTGTATTGGACAGTACTGTTAACCCATCTGATGGTTTGGAGGAAGACAACCCCCTCTCCTCCTTCATTCCCTTCACGGTGCACCTGGCCAGTTGTGCAACACGAACCAATGAACAGCTGCTAACAATGAGGAAATTGTGCTCATAAGAAGTAGCTCAGGATCTGATGGTTATTCCCTGGGGAGAAATTGAAGCACTAGGGACTTGTTTCTTGCCAGGAGGCTTTTTTTTTTTTTTTTTTTTCTTTTTTTTTCCCTTCACTTGAAAAAGTTGTCTCTGTGTTGAATTAAACACTTTTATCTTCTCTGTTTATGACTTTGTGGAGCTGGTTTCTTTAGAGGGACTCCATTTCCCCAGCACTTCCTCTTCCCCTCCCCCCTTTCCCTCTTGCTCAAGCTCCCTCCCCTTCCAGTCCATCTGGGAGGATTAAGAATTTTACAGCTGAGAAACAGCTAGGCATTGGCATAGCTATTTATAGTGTGATTGGTAACTTTTCCTAGCAGTGATCTTTGCCTGCATTGGTGTTATCAATATATGTGTAGGTGAGTACATGGATATGAATTAGCATATGTGGTACATTTTACAGAGACTGGGTGCATGAAGCAAGTATCTGGGATATTCTCTGAAGACATTCCCATTTACTGAGTGTCCTTCCTACGAACATCTTGTAGTACTTTAAAAAAAAACCAAAAAACCAAACCACCAAAAAACCCATCACAAAACCAAACAGGATATGAAAATCCAATGCCAAAGAGGCAAGTCTTTAGGCATGGCTGAAACTTAGCTAATAACGTAAAGAACTCAGTCTTTAAAGGGAATTCACTTCTATGGGCTTGAGAAAATAAACAGAACCATCTAAACTCTGATGTTCTAATTTGAGAAATTCTGCCACCCTTCACAGCCTGAGTTAGACATATGCCTCTGGGAGAGCAGTCAAAGAAATCTATATAAATAATGAATGTAGTGAATATTTTCCTTTTGTAAATATTAAATTCTTGCATTGACTCATGTTTGCAAGTCTGGAAGTCCTTTAAGTCTCAACAAATTCAATTCAGAGTGGTTACACAGGAGCTTCAGAAGTTACTGGTAGTGCTTTTACTGCTCCATGTAAAACTTGCCTTTTTTTTTTTTTTTTTTTTTTTTTTGATATCCATGTAAATATNCCTTTAAATCAACTTCAGGTGAACCAGATGCTATTGAGGGACATGTAGCACTCACTACTAATTTGTAAACTCATTATTTTAGCACAGATTTCTCTGTAGGCTTTTCTGTTCCATCATGAAAATGATCCAACTGGAGTGCTCTGTCACACATTTTTTTCATTTCTCATGTTAAAATATTTCTTACCAACTCACTACAGTTCTATACTGGCATAAGAAAGCTGAAACTGTTTCTAGCTTGAAAGTATGTCTGTTATAATACAAACAAATGTGTATGCTGTTCTCTGTGTGAAAATATAGGGGGGGAAAAAAAGATCATCTTAAAAAATCTGCTATAGTTGAAAGTTTTCATGAGTGTATAGAAAACAAGTGATCAGTAACAGGCATGATTCATCAATCTGTTTAGCAATGGTCATGGTATTTAGTAGAAAATCTACTATAATCACTTTAAATACAACTCATTTTCTCTGTTACTCATCTTGAAATAGCTTATAGACCTCATGCAGCAGAAAGGTGGGGGGAAAAAAAGTAAAATTACCTCTCTTCTCACCTTGTTCTCCAATGAAGAAGAAAGGAGAGTACTTTGATGCTTTGAAACTAGTTAATGGGGTACCACTGAATGGATGGCAACTGAGCAGGCAGCATTTGCATGTGAACCTGTTTGTAACCAGTCCTGAAATAACTGTGAACACTTTACTCACAAACTTGCACTGAACAGGACATTTTTAGTCATAATTATGGCCACCAAATCACAATATCTGAAAGTTTTCCTTACAAAAAGCAGACATTCGTGGAAGTCCTCCAGCTGTCTTCAAAATGCTACTTTCTGATCAGATCAGCAGAATCCAGGAGTATCTTGCTGTGACCAAGGAGGCAAGAGCTAAAACCTAAACACTAGGATGGCAAGCCTATCTCTGTTGACGTGGTTTGGGCCAGTCACAGAGAAAGCATTTGAAGCCTTGAGGAAGTTCTGGCCTACCACATAGCTGATGAAAAGTAATGAAGACCATCTGGCCTTCATAATAACTGAAATAATCTATGCCAGCCTCAGAGAAGGCAGCATTCCATCATTCCTAAGCATGCAATAGTCTAGCCAATCTTGGAGAAACTTACATTTCGTGCCAAGGTCCTCATAAATTATACCCATGCTTCTTCCTATCTCTTGTCAACTCATGTTCTGTCTTCTTGTTTCAGCAGCACTACAGAATAGTTGATGGCAACTGGTTCTATGTAATGCCTCGGTTCTCTTAGAACATGTATACTGTGAGGTGACAGGAGTGATGTAAGCTCCAGATGAAATACAAATGTTCAAGTTCTTCTTACCAGGTTTCACTTCAGCCTTTGGCAGATGCAAATACAGAGTGCATGTGCAGCCTGTGCAAGGTAGAAGTCCCATGTACAGCTGTTCCTTTGGGAGGTATAACACATTACAGAGTCTGTGCCCTTTATTTCACCTGGATGCCTTTCCTCCTTTTTTGTTATCCAGGACTTCCCAGAACAGCTGAATGCCAGAGGAATGATGCTGTACAATTCAAAATTGCATTGGGATGTATTTTCATTACAGTTAGTATTAATGATAATATGCATGAATGTTAATGATTTAAAGATATCTCTGTAACTCGAGACTAGTATATTCCATAAAGGTGCATATCCAGTCTGACTCCACTGAGATGGGTAGCAAGACCTTGGAATTCTTCAGTCAGAATTCACCCTACAAAAGCCACTAGCCACAGAGGCAAATGCAGCTGTTTTTACACTGATAATGCTAGTACATCAGATTACTTTATCTGCTTCCTGAAACACAGATTGCTGTGAAAGATACTTGGTTTGGTTTGTTTTTTCACTTGTTTGTTTGTTTGTTTTAGGATTGAAATTCCTTTATAAAGTTATGTTAATTTCCAAAGTTTCCTTTGTGGAGAATGGAAGTGATTTAGTGTCATAGCAACCAGCATGCCCTTGATCTAAGTCATGATTCTCTTGTTGATGTGTTGTTTTTCAAACATGAGCCTTGGGGTTTTTTGTTTTGTTTTGTTTTTGTCTTTGTTTCTTTGGTTTGTCTTCAGCATTCCTGCCTGCAAATCTTTTTACTGCATGGCTTATTCCTATTGCTGTTCAGTTGTTGTACTGCTCTTTCTGATCTTAATTTCCTCAAGGGCTCTTATTAAATACTAGTTAGAGTTGGGCATATTTTATTAGACTCTAGGAAGGCACCTTTCCACATGCAAGCTCACAAGCCACAGTTGCTCAGGCAGTCAGACCCCACTGAAACAAAGGAGGCCACTTCTATCAATAGAGGCATGCAAAATCAACTTGCAAACATCCCAAGGTATGAAATTGAATCTCGTTAGCACAAATCTGCTTTGGGACTCTATGAGAGAGCTTCCATGCATCTGTTTAAACCCTAGAGCTTTTACATCATTTCTCTCAATTGTGTTAATATGATCCACACTATTTCCCCCCCCTCTCTTGAATCCTGGGAGAGTCTAGTATTTTAGTTACTATGCATTTAAATGATAAATCCACAGCAAATCTCTTGAAAGAAGTACATTGTACAATGGATTTCAGACTATTTGGGAAAATAAGCAAATCTGTCTGGGTATCATTATTAGGAGAACCTGGCAACTTGGTCTCCTCTAGAAATCAATGATTTGCAAAAAGTGACTAGAACACAGCACCTCTTTTGAAAGAGCTGTAATCTTGGAATTCAAAACATTGGTTCCTCCAGTTGAGCACTTGGTTTCACCTCTCACTCTTTGTACTATAGTATTGAAGTAGATTTTTTTTTAATACCTCCAAAGTTTTGAGAACATTTGACCTTTATGCAAGAGTAGGCTGTTTATTTCAGCAGCAATTTTGAAAAAAACCAATTTGTAGATATTACTTCCTCAGTATGAGTGTTGCCAGTTCAGTAATAGCTGAGTTTTCTACAGACCTGAACACTTGGAGATCTAGCTGTACCCCTCAAAAAAATATTATGAAGAAATTAGGGAAAAAGTTCTTGACTCTGTCTTCATTTAAGGGAATTTGAAATAAGTTGAATTAAAGATGTGTTCTTGATTTTCTTGAAGCAATCCAACTTCAGCGATCTGTGTCACAGACTGACTTCTAGCCTTGTTGATGTTAGAGATAAAATGTATTGACTTTTAAATCAATTTATTTGTAGTCAGTTGCAGTTTGCATCATTTTTTAAACACAGTGAAGTAATGCATTTATTTTAAATAACTGTTACTGTGCAGTACTTGGAGCAAAACACAACTTTGTTTTGTTGCTGAATCACTACTACCAAAGGTGGAAAGTAACTTGTCTGTCTTGTTCCGTAGTCCAACCTAGCTATATAAACAGATGTTAAACTGATGTTTATATATGTACACTATGTTCTTATCAATTATCTAGCAATACTCTTCATAAAGGAGAAGATAAGGTGTATCCTTTATACAAACCAAGTGTGTCCATATGACCACTCAAACAAGAGCAGGGCAAGAAATTCATCAAAAATTTGCACCACCACAAAAGAAAAAAATCCCTTCCAAAATGTTTTGAGAGTGTAGAGCAGTGATTAAATCACAATTGGTTTTTTCTTTCTTTTTTTTTTCTTTTACTTTTAATCAATTAAAATGGAAAAGCAAAACCAATACACACTGCTAACAGAAGATTTTAAAAGCCTTTTCTTTGTAAAGACAAAATTGCCAGTCACAGTGTAAGGATAGAATACCTGAAGTTTCTACTAAATTTATCATCAAATGCTATGAACATCCACTCACTGCCTGTCTTTTGTCGCTGCAGAGGATCATGATTCATTTTATTACAACTTTCTCTTGAGGTTCATTTCAGTCCAGCATTTGCTCTGCGTATTAATTCAGGCACAGGTTAGGGAATGAACCATCACTGAGCAGGTTTGAGATACCAATCTGGCAACAGTTTACCTCATTTCTCGTTATTCTGCTGTCATTTTGTTATGATGTGTTTCTAAGAACATCCAGCTTTTATTTGCAGGAAAACAATTTCCTCAGGTAAAGAAGAACATGCAGGGCTGATTTATTTCCCATTTCAACTGCAAATCCCTTGTTTTTTACTTAGAAGAGTTAATGCCTTCTTTTTCCTCCCCTATCTGTATTACAGGCCAGACTGACTGGCATTTGCAGCAGTACAGGAGAAATGAGGGGAGGGCTCTGAGAGAGAAGAGAATTTGGTTCATTTTTAACACCATGTGTGGGATCCAGCTGTAAGTTTAGATTTTGCATACTCCTTCAGAAGTTGCTATTCACCATACTCCCTTATTAATTTTTTATGCATGAAGTACTAGTGACTTAGTCTGCAGTCTCCATTTAACCTAATACAAAAAGGATTCCATACATGGTTGCAGAGGGTTGGATTTAATGGTGTAGAAGCTCCTTTCTTCTGTTCTGTTAACAGCCACTTTTTTTTTTTTTTTCCTGAGATAGGTACATGCTGAGAAAACTTCTGCTTTATATAACCAGCATGCTCACTTACTGCAATGCTCATTGCTTTTGCATCATGTAGTGACTGCTTTGTGTGTTTTGTTTTCTTCCAACCTTCATCAGATGTGCTGCTTTTAGGCTTCCCACACTCTCATTGGGAAAGTGAGTTCCTGAGGGCCCGTTCCCAGTTTCTCATGAACAAAGTTTGTGTGACAGGAGTTGCTACCATCATATCCCTTTATGGGACTTACCTGTAATAGTAATTCATCTTTAGAAATGGTCTTCAGTGGGAAAAATGGAATCACTTTTAAAGGTTATCACAGTGAAATTTGCATTGCTTAGCTTTGTTGATGGAGGATTGTTATATGTATAATATTTTTATATATATATATATATGGTAAAGCTAGAGGATAGTGTTTGTTCTTTTTGAAATCATAGAATCGTAGAATGGTAAGGTTGGAAGGGACCTCAAGGATCATCTAGTTCCAACCCCCTGCCATAGGCAGGGACACCTCCCACTAGTACAGGTTACTCAAGGTAATTGCATGATGTCTGTGTCTGTAGATTTTGTGGTTTGTTTTATATATGTATACAAAGTCATGGTTCCTCTCTGGTTTTTGGGATTACAAGACTTTAAAGTCATTGTACTGCACAGAAACTTTTACTTGGATACCAGCGTTAAATTGTGGATGTAATGACCACATTGTACAATAGGATCATTTCAACTGTAAGGGCAGAGCATGAAAGCACTGACAAAAAGTTCTGTTAATCAATATAAACGTTAAATCTCTAACTGCTGCATCTCTCCTGGCCTGTAGACATTAGAAGCTTTTGTATTCTGAAAGGGTAAGGCAGTGGAGTTAGAGTGGAAAGGAGGAGGTGGTCGCCTCCTGTGGTCACCTCTTGTTAATAGTGTGACAGAGAAGTTTCAGACAGTACTGCTTAAAGATGGCTACAAGTGATTGCAGGAGACCAAATGGAGTCATTAATGCCACGAAGCAGTAACAGGTCAGTCAATAATATACCCAGAGTATGTATTAGTACAGTGTTTACCCATTGAATAAATGGCCATGAGGAACTTATAAAAAACTAGTTTTCTTTTGGACTTTCAAAGTGTCTGGTATAGGCTACTTCTATACTGTTAGGAGTATCCAGAGTAGAATTTTAATGGGTTTCAGTTTCTCTTTGAGTGCACCATGGGTTTGCCCACTGTATGTAGCTTCAGGTGACTGAATTGCCAGTCCCTGCAGAACACACAAGGGTTTACTGCTCAGGTTCTCAGGTGTATCTCCCAATATTCCCCAGAACACCTTAAAAGTGGAAGCTTTTCTGAATGGTCTCTTTCAAAGAAGGGGCTCAAATGCTTGTCCTAGTTACTGTTTACTTCTTGGAGGAATACTTGATTTCCAGCTGTTGGGAATGCTATACTTGCTATAACCCGAGTGGATAGGATTAGTTTCTCTGAGATTTTAGGAATATAAACATACAAAAAGCAAGGAGGCAAATATATTTCTGAGGCTAAGGAATTAAGTCAAATATCTGCTAACATTTTATAGCAGCAGGATTTGTTACACCTTAGAGTGTTTATGCTTTCAACCACTTGTAGTGTTTGAACCTGAACAAGTTTCTGGTGTTTCTACACTGAACAATACTTTTATCTTCCTTTAGATTCCACCATTTCCTAACTGCAGTTTTTTTATCCATACAAGCTGAGTTTTACAAATTTCCTTATCTTCTGAAGTTGCACTTCAGGATTTTATTTATTTTTCTCCTGTAGTATGTCAAGTCTAATAATTGTTTTGCCTTTCTCTCTGCTGTTATACTTCTGATTGCTGTACATATGTCAAGGACTTTGGGGTTTTGTCCCAGTTTCAATAAACAGAAGAAAATTGCTCAGAGTTGAAATACAGTGGATTACAGAACTGACTCCAAGTAAGCCATTACTGCACGCTTAGAGGTATTTTGTTTATTTGAAGGCTAATGGATCAGTGTGTTAGCTCTTCAAATGTGGGTTTTTGGGGAAATTGGCACTTGCTTTGGCAACACACATGACATGAGTTTGAAAACAAGCAATAAACAGATCTGGATCATGCTACTAGTTATGACAAGAATCTCAGGGTATTTTCTTTGAATCTAGCAGCAGGCAAGGCAGGCTAGGAACTGATAGGAAACACCATTCTCTTCTCTCTTTGTCTTCCCCATTGTTACAACTCATCAGGTATTTTTATAGCAAGAGGTTCTGAAGTCCTAGTTGCATGGTCAGATGACTTCAAAATTGTTCTACTTAGTTATCACTTGTGTTTGTATTCAATCCCAGTTTGTGAGGCTACAAAATTCCCAATGCAAGGAAGCAGCCTCATCATAGAATCATAGAATGGTTAGGGTTGGAGAGGAGTTCTGAGTATCATTGAGTCTGACCACTCTGCCAAAGCAAAATCACCTAGGACAGATCACGAAGTAATCCATCCAAATGGGTCTTGGAAGTCTCTAGAGAAGGACACTCTACAACCTCTCTGGGCATCCTGTTCCAGGGTTCTGGCACCTTTACAGTAATGACATCTTTCCTCATGTTGAAATGGAACTTTCTGTGTTCCAGTTTGTATCCATTGCCCCTTGTCCTATTAAAGGACACCATTGAAAAGACACTGACGCCTTCTTCTTGACACGTACCCTTCAGATACTTATAAACATTCATAAAATCACCTGTTAGTCTTCTGTTTTCCAGACTAAACAACCACAGGTCTTTCACACTTTCCTCTTCAGACAGAGGTTCCAGTCCTTTCATCATACTAAGGGACTGCAGGGAATTTGGACTAGATGACCTTTAGAGGTCACTTCTAACCCAGTACAGACTATGATTCTATGATCATCCTCATAACCTCTGTTGGACACTCTCTAGTGTATCCCTGTACCCCTTGAACTGGGCAGCCCAGAACTAAACACACTGCTCCAGCTGTGGTCTCACTAGGGCAGACTAGAGGGGAGGAGAACATCCCTTGACCTGCCAGCTACGCTCTTCTTAGTGCACCCCAGGACACCATTTGCCTCCTTGGCCACAAGGGCACACAACTTACTGTATACCAGGACTTCAGCTGAAGTGCTCCTTCACATGAGACCTGTGGCACCTTACACACCTATTATGTTCTGAGTGACCGAGGAGGCCACTTTCCCCTTCTGCCTTTGCCAGCCTGCCATGGCAGAGGCCTGGGGGCTGACTGAATCCTCCCTGCCAGAGGCAGTGGCAGGCAAGGGACCTGGAGGCCTCTGAGGGACCCAGAAGCCTCTGATGTGTGCAGAGGCTGCAGGCTGGGCACGGTGTCCCCAGTGACTGGCTGCTTCTCCTGCTGGACAGTGCTCTCAATCTCTCATGCTAGACCCCTGCTGGATCCCCTGGGAGCTGCTCTGATGTTGAAGGTCGTGATGTTGAAGGCTGTTCTTGCCGGCTGAGTAACACAAATTAAATCCTGCCCGCCCCCAGCTTTCCCGTTGTGGCACAATCATCAGGCTGAAAGTAAGGTATAATTTAAATTCTTTTTTGAGTCAAACCTTTTAAGATCACGTTTGGCACCCCACCCCCTGGCGTGTTCCTTCAAGACAGAGAGCATGGGGAATTACACCTAATAGGGAAAAACCAGGTTTCCTTTCACTCCTTGCTTTTAAGAAGCCAAGGCACAAACAGTGATGTTCTGTTCAACAGCTAGCAACGCTTTTGACACCTTCATATCAAGCAAGACTGCAGAAAAAGTAAAACATCATGCAAATCATTCAGCTCTGGGAATTTGTAACAAAATTCTGCATAACATCTTGCTCTTTACAGGCTTCCTTTTTATAGCTTCAATATTATGATATTTCAGAGACATTTAAATACACAGCCAAGCTTTTGTATTGGCACAAGAGTACAATAAAACGATCTTACCTTGGCAAATAGGTGAACATTAGATTATAGAGAGGTAAGAATTTGCCGTTCAAAGACATTTAGAAGTTTTAATTTTAATGTTTACAAGGAGGTGTTTTGTTATTAAGGATTCAAATTACAGCAGTCATTCTCTTCACATTGTGATACTGAGCTGAAAATTATACTGAATTTAAAGGGGAATATCTTTTGGACTCTTTCAGCATTCTAATTATGAACTGATTGGTGATTGCATCTCTTTTTTTTTTTTTTGGTTCTGTGTGATCACCCCAAAGCTGTAGGCACAGAATAATTTCAGAACATCTGTCAGGGTATGGATGTATTTGATTTATTGAATAATGTGCTGTGAAATTGGAAGTGTCTGGAATCATTGATCTGTGGCAGCTTAAGGCTTGGCCCTTTGTGTTTTCTGCAACAGGCCAAACACCAAAACCCCACTGTCCTAAGTATACTAATGTAAAAATCATCCAACATTTGTTTTCTTGCTGCTTTTGTCAGGGCCAAATATGCATGTAGCTACAGCACTTTTTTCCTAGGGTCAGTTATTGGATAAAGGCTGTAGTGTGTCCCAGAGATGGCTGTTGTTTTTTGTCAAGACTTAAACATCACTACTTACTGCTGTGAAAAGACTTAACTAATACACTCATCAGCACATTAGTCTTTGGGGAACTACTCATACGGGAGTTATTTGAGCAGTGTCAAGTTTTCATGAATAATACATGTATTCATTTTGAATGGAAGGTGCTCTCTGGCACATTCCCAAAGCACAAAACCTGTCAAAATGATCTTCCTTTGTTTACTGAGCCCCCAGAATCAGTGCTCAGAAGCGTGGCTTTATTACTGCATTGTACATTGTTTGCTCTTGCTGTCCTTGCCTAGGCAAAAATACCAGTGAAGTAAGCAAGTTGTACAAACTTCAGGGTATCATCAAAGCATGAGGAGAACCGAATGACTGTTCAAACAAGAAGAATTGGACTCTGGGCAAAATTCAGAAACTACATTGACTATATTCCTCTGGAGGCTAATAAGTGTCATTTGAAAATGAATGGGTAATTGACACCTTTGGGAGTTGTCCTGTCTCTCAGTATATTCCAGTTCAGTGTTACCATTTAGGGTTGTCCTCATCTATGAATACATTTGGCATTTGGAAAATAACCTTTATATTTGTACTTAGTAGTGGCTCTTTTTCACATTACTTTGAGATTTATATCTGGTATTAAATTGGGAAGCCTTCTTAGATGATTTTTTTTTTTTTTTTTCAATCGGAGTTGCAAAACGACTGCAAATGCTGCTTTTTCACATTCTTGCCCAGGGCACAGATTATTCCTGTCACCATATCGTTTGACAGAAAAGGAGCAGCAAGTCAGACACTTGCTCGTGTTGTGAGAAAAGAGTAGTTGCAGCATTTCCCTTGTTGCTGAAAGAAGTAAGTCCTCCCTTGTTTCATGAAATTAATCTGCTTTTCAAACTTCTAAATTTACAAAATAAAATGCTTCTGGAGGTTTTAGGAACAAAACAATGATTGTGGTGGGATTTTGAAAGGGTGCAGTAATTTGTTCAACTTTCACAAGAAAAAGCCTGTGTGCATTTGTCCTGTAAATCAGAACAGCTTTCCAAATACTGCAGTATCTTAGCCAACTGAAATCTTCATTGGTCAATAATTCCGAAATTACAAGACCTGGGATGAGGGTCATCTGCCTAGAAAGTCAGAAGCTTCGTTGCATATATTTATTTCAGAAAGACTTTTTCTCTTTGACTATCTGTTTTGGTTCCATTCTTGAATGTTTTTTTGTTTGGTTGTTGTTTGTTTTTTTTTTGGGTTATTTGTTTTTCCCAGCAGGATTGCTCACCTGAGGCTTCTTTGCTGAATTCCTTTCCATTTGATTTTAAGCTCTTGAGTTTGGAAATTGATAATTGATGATCTATGATGAAAACCCTTCTTGGTTAGGAATCATGTAGTGTCCTCTAACCAAAAAAAAAAAAAAAGAGAGAGAGAGAAAATAACTAGTGTCTGCTGTCTTGCAAGGTACAATTCCATTTGGATTTTCCAAAAGCACTTCTGATTGGTAAGAATCCTTGAAGGTGGTGCAATAGAGGCAAGTTGAAAAGTTTGAGAGTGAATCCAGCTTTGCAAAGTGATATGGGTTTAAACTGGCAGAGGGGAGATTTAAACTGGATATTAGGAGGAAGTTCTTTACAGTGAGAGTGGTGAGGCACTGGAACAGGTTGCTCAGGGAGGTTGTAGATGCTCCCTCCCTGAAGGTGTTCAAGGCCAGGTTGGAGGAGGCCTTGAGTGACCTGTGCTAGTGGGAGGTGTCCCTGCCTATGGCAGGAAGTTGGAACTAGATGATCTTTGAGGTCCCTTCCAACCTTACCATTGTATGGTATATACAATGGCACCTACTGCCTGATCATTTCTGTATTACTGCATGTACTAGTATTCTGGCTGCTCTTGTAGTTTTCAATCTCCCAAGACCCAACTGGGGTCCTACTTCTTGACCTTTTTCTTTTCTCCATGTATTTCCGACTCAACAATGCCATTTCTTTCATAGAGCAGCAACCTAGGTGAACTATTAGCCTTTTCCTGTTTCAAGCAATGATGGCTATTTTTACTCTGAAATGACGTCTTTGTACTCTTGTTGTCTGCTCTTTTCAGTCTGCTGGAAATGTTTTTTTGTGTCTCGTGTGAAGCTAGAAACAATTCTTTTGATACTCGACCCCATAGATTACTGACAGCCCAGTTCTACTTTACTTTCTGATGTTGTGTAACACTATACTGCTCAAAAAAAAAAAAAAATCTATTTAAAATAACGTGACTACTTAGCACGGATCCTGCAGCTCATAGCTGTGCTAAGAAGTATTCTGTTTCACAAGTGGTCCCTTTGAAGTCAGTCGAGTTACACATGCTTACATCATGTCTGAACTTGGTCCGCTGTGTTTACAACATGCATATTTGATATTGCACAGTGGGTGTACATAGCTTTTAAAATAATAAAATCTTTATTACTTGGAGGAGTGTGCACATTAAAGAACAGATTTTCATTTACATCAAGGCTCGTTACACTCCTCTGGCTATGCAAAAGGCCTTAGAACGTGCATGAATTCCACTAAAGACCAGCTGAAAATCCCTTTTCACAGCCAACTTCATGTAAAGTGGTGCTGCATGGAAATTGACATGGAACTCTTCCCAAAAAGGACTTTTTAATTTTAAGAGAATATTTTCACCTTTTGATTATGTTTTTATATTTTAAAAATACAATAGAGCTAATCACTGTAACTTTTTCTGCTTATTTTAATGTACAGGATGCTGTCTTACACTAAATCTTTTTCAATGAGCAATAGACTTTATTTTTTAATCCCCGTGAGTTTCAGATAAAATCTTAACACTTTTTCTAGTCATCCACATAGCAAAGTTCATATAAGTAGCAAAAAGGCTTCATATTCTTTGAGTTACTCTTAGAAATTAAAAGCAAAAAAAAAAGGATTAATTCAAATATGTAATGCCAATTGGAATCTGTTTTGTCTGGGTTCCTGGTTACCTGGAAAGGCAGGTAACGCGCGAAGAACACTTTTTTGAAGAATGTAGAGGGTGTCTTATATGCCTAAACCTTCACAAATCTCTTCATTCTTTGGTTTTAAGCTCCAGTTCTGGTCTATCAGCATAAAATAGGCACCTAATGAAGCTTCAGTAGATTCTTTGTAGACACCTTTTTTGCAGGTAGAATGATAAATAGCTAAAAGCAATATAAATGTATTAATTTTTACTTGGCAAAGAAGTACCACGTTTTGATGTGCCTTGTATTTGAAACACTGCAGAAGTCGTCGAGTTACCTGCATCTGTTTCTCAATTGCAGCAAAATCCTTGTTTGACTCTGGGTAATTCGCTTAAGAATCTGTACATCAATCTACCAGTCTGTCTGTCTGTCTGTCTACCTGTTACCCTCACAGGAGCATTCTGAGGGTAATGCCATTGGCACTACCCATGCAAGGGTCTGCCTAGTATCTGTAAGGAACTGCTAGAGTTGGGGAAAATGCTCTCTGTTGTCAGTACTCTTCCCTGACTTTGCATGTTATTCTTCCCACAGAGAAAGTGGCTCCTTCAGAGCTTAGGAGAGAACCCATCTATATGAAATCAGTGCATATCTCTGCAGTCACATTTGAAGACACTTTAGTAAGGAAGTTTCCTGTCTTGACATAGAATACTTTTATTTTTTTTTTTCCTTTTGGACAGAATGGTGTAATGTGTACCCATATACAACTGGTTTACAGCTTTCTTATGTGGTTCCTGAATACATCCTTCTTGTCTTCTTTCTTTTTAACTGGGAAAATAAGCAGTGTATTGGAAATTCTTCTTTATGTGCTGTAGGCTACACTTAAACATTGAGGTCTCAGTAATTTGTGTTTTTAATGGATAGAGGTTTTTCCTTTTGGGTCATTTTCACAGAGCAACTTAGGTTGTCCAAACATATTCTGAAATACATTGGGGATTATGGTTTCAACACATGCATGCCTAGGGCCAAAGTATGAGTAACATGAAATTTTGTTCCATTCCATGAACAAACCACTGTTCTGTGGTGTAATACAAAACATATCTAAGCAGTTTAGATCACTATCAGGCATTACAACGTTAGGTTTTCTATTTATGTGACTACCCAAAGCTCATTAGAAGCTCATTTTGTAGCTCTAGGGAAGCAAGAATAAAAAGCAGTGAAAAATAGTACATTGTATTCTGTTCTAATTATACTCTCTTTACTGTACTTACTAATATATATCGAGTGTATAATTTTATAGTTGCAGAGCCCAAGTTCTAAAACTTGTGAAGTCCAGGATTGTTCATAAAACTGCTGTGTGTGCAGTTTAACTGGGAGCTTGGATTGCATGGACAAACTAGCTGTTTGTGCATGCAGGCAGACCACCAGTCACTGGTCCCTTTGTGTCATATGATTGTCCTTGAGAGAAGCATTTTCCAGTTCCTCTTCTCCACCTGCTCTTAGGCATGCAAGAAAAATGGTGGTTGCAAGATGCAGAAGGATCCTTGAGAGGGGCACGGACACATCTGAAATACTGGAAGGGATTTTCAAACATAAGCAATCAGATTCTAGATGTGGACTTGATTATGCAGCATGTAGACTCTGGCTGCCTGGGTGAGTCTAGTTACAAAAATCACAGCAATGCTCACCTTGGTCACACATGCAAAGGTAACATGTCTTCATCAGGCTAAGTTTGTGCATGTGGGAGGAATCCTGACGTTTTCTGTAAGGTATCAATGTAAAAGAATGGGACTGGAGGGGAGACAGGACATGTCCTTTTTAAGGGGCAATAACTACTGTTTCTTGTCTTGTTAAGTTGTCCTTTCAAACTTCAGCTACTGTTTTCCTTTTGAACTTCAGCTACCCTCACCCCTTTAGTGTACTGGTCTCAGCTTTTAGTGAAAGAATGGATGTGGAACACAGTTATGGACAAGTAGTAAAGCTAAGGGTAGAGAAAGGGAAAATAATTCCTTTAGATAAGAAAAAACAAGGATTTGTACAACAATGATAATTTTCACCTTTCCATACTCTTCCTTCTGATTGGAAATAATTCTGTAATAACAGGATAAGCTGTATAAACCCAAGACAAAAAAGAACATTTACATTGTTTTGTAATGTAAAATTAATGAACCATTCCCTCGACAGTAAAAAGCTTATCCCGGATGTCCGGGAGTGGACTGTACGCACGCTTCACAGGTGGTTTGATACATGAGACTGAAACACACTCAGGGCATACACTGGATCCCAGTGGGGCACACTCAGTCGTGGCCTCAACTATAAGAGAAAATATTTTACAGCATTCCAGTTTCATAAAACGCTTTGCTTAAAAATAAGATGTGTAAGCTTTGTTGTTGTATCAGAATGTGTGTTTTGAAAGAAAAGCTGCACAGGGAAAAATTCCTTAAAATCCGAATAACCAAGTCCCTTCTTCATGTTCTTGGTGTAACACAACAATGACGTGAAAGCACCATGCAGTGGACTGAAAACAATATTCTTGCTCCACAAAATGAATGTGTTTATTAGTCTGTCTTCCTGCGTGTTTCAGTGCCCCTGAAGCCACAGATAGCGAGAAGGCGTCACTGAATTAAACCGCAGGTACTTGTCCCCATATTAAGGTCACTTTCACTTCTGTGCTCTTTTCTTTTTTATTTTAATTAATGAGTACAAGCTCTGTTTTTCTTCATCTTTAGCCTTCTTTCAGGTTTGCTGTTATGCACCTTGTTATAAATTCCTTGGCTTCCAAGCAAAGTTTTATGAGCGTGGAGCATTGTATTTAAAAAGAAGGATCCTGAACGCCCATATGTTTTGAGGTACAGTTCCTTTCCTCAGAGGGTATATAACACATAAAACAAAAAAGCCTATTTTATAATGGAAATCTGAAAACAATCAGTGAGCCTCTTGTTCAAAGTAACACCAGGTTTGCTTTAATTTCCAACAAATTCAATTTTCTTTAAAGTGCCGTTTATATGCCCATGTTGAATTATAATAGTTAGTAGTAATTTATTGGGGATATTATTCCAGGAATTTTTCTATCTTCTACCTTTGACCCTAGGGATGTGACGGAGGGGAATAAAGAATGTATGGTACAGTATGACACAATATACAGTGCAAAAAAAAAAAAAAAGGCATTACAGCAGGAAACTTACATAGAAAAGATACATTGCATTATTTTAACTTAAAAAGGTAAAATCACTTCCATGCTGTTTGTGCACCATGAGACTACTATGCATTATTGATGACTTTTTTTTTCTGGTTTTGTTGTGTTTTGGTTTTTTTACTATTAAACTGTCTTCACAGCCACTGTATTTTCTTGCATGACACTAGGAAAGGGTCACCACAGCACAAAAATGGAGCGATTTTGTCCCGGTTCAAAGCTGTGGGTAACAAATGGAAAGTCTCTGCTGTGGGGTTTGGATGAAGACAGTTAATATTGGTTTTCTGACAGTTCCTCTGTGTAAACGAAAGGCTCTGTGACAGAGTTTGTGTTTTTCTTAATGGTGTCTTTTGGAATGCATAGATTGCAGTGCCCCAGACTTGGTAGAGTTTGGTAATGGTTGGACTCAATCTTTTCCAACTGAAACTGTTTTACGAACCTTTTCAAGCAGAACCTTGCCCTTACTTTCTTGTGAGCTTTCTGTTTAGGTCAAGTATTGCAAGACACTGTTCTTGTCATAAAACCAAAATCCACCAAGAGCCATTTCCAACACTAACAGTGTGGAGAAGTTGTATTGGGCTGTATTTTTCATTTGTTTGGGTTTTGCTATTTGCCTCCTGAGGCCTGATGTAGAATTACAGGGAAGCTGATATAAACCTATCTGTATGCTTTATGTCTGGCATCAGAACTTTGCCCCATGTCTTCATTAAAAAGTCTCAAAATGCAGTGATGTAAATGAAGAAGTAATGCATCTTCCTTTCTCAACCTTCGTCCTGCATCTGGGAGCAAGGCTGCTTGATTCAGCAAGGTTGAAACCTCATCCCTGTAAGTTAATCTTGGCTCATATGTAACTGAGGTGAACCAGGCAAAGCTATTTTTGCCCTATCTAGTTTGGGGGATTCCTTTGTTCCTGAAGATGGATCGTGTCGGTATTTGGTGAACATGTTACCAGACATGAAAGGGGATTGTTTGAGATCTGACAAATACTTGAAAATCATTAAAAATAACCAATTATTTATCCTAAAATACCTCTTAGCTTCATAAAAAGGTTCAAAGGAAAACATACAGCATTGCTGGCTGTTGGTCTCTCTTTACAAAGCACTGTTGTAGGAAAGGCCATGAGCCGTGAGATATGAGATTTTATTTTGTGTAGCCTCACAAAAAAATGATAATTCAGTGTTTCTTTCATCTCCCTTCAACTGGGGAATCCCTTTGCCTAACCTTTACCTTCATGCATGGATGACTTGCCATCTTCAACTGTGAGAAGCAGGAGTGCCAGGGCTGCTGATCTAACAGTTCAATTCCCAGTAGGCCACCCAAAAGAGCAGTTTCTATTGTAGTGTACTGTGTGAATTGGCTGTCAGCCTAGAGCCAGGTGAACTCTGCTTCTACATGTGCTCCTCCTATGCTGCTGCCATCTTTCCAGTAACACATCATCACTCCTGCACTGTTTTGATGATACTACATGTTTACAGATCACTGGAGCAACAGAGCCCTTTGACAATGTGTTATTGCAATACATCATGAGAGACAGCTTTTCCGAGCATGTTTTACTCCAAGAGTGCTTTCATCTTAAGCAGCATAGCTGATCTGAGGGCTGCCTTAGAAAAACGTTGAGGCAGATAAAATGCTGTCTTCAGAGTGACCCATACATGTTGGATGCGTGTAGGTGCGATGTCCCCATTGCAGAGGACAACGCAGCCACTCTGACTTTTAACAGGCTCTTTTTACAGTTTCTCATATCATCCTGGATTCCTGAGCAACAATTGCATGTGTTCTTGTGTCTCTGTTTATTGAGAAGTATTCTTGTTTTGTGTTAATCATTAGGTGGCTTTTACGATGTGGGCAGAAGCAGGCATGAAAACAAAGGGAGTTTGAGCTGTGAAGATGGGGAGCATGGTGGCAAAGAACAGCGCTTTGGCACAGCACTCGGTGGTACAGGACAGCACTTTATGTAACAGGATACAGACCACACGGCTGGCAGTTGGCATTGCAGGAGAGCACTTTATGTAACATGAGAGATAATCAGCATGTGGCTGGCATCACGGCTTAGTGACACATACAATGAGTTGGGGAACAATTGCATTCTCTTCTCGCTTTCTCTCACAGAGGTTGCTGAGGGAAAATCCCTTTTTCTCACTCTGAATAGGCATGTGATATTAGATATAGTTACTGGAGGAAGACAGAGATCCAGTTCCATTGTGCTAAGCTTTTTGGTTGTTTTAATTTATTTTTTAAAAACATGCCCTTTGCTCACTTGCTACTGCTGGAGGGGGGGCAGACTAAACAATTCAAAGCTTTCCAAAGTAAAAAGAGTAACTGCAGTGAGCAGTACTTTTTGGCAACACTATAATGCTACCAGGAGGCAATTTTAATAAAACAGTCCAATGCTTTAGAAGCTCCTGAAGTACTAGCAATTTTAAGGAAATAAGGGGATATATTTCTTTCTCCACTTCTCTTTTTTAATCTTTAAAAGAAAACCACAGTGCCTCTTTGGTGCCTCTTAAGTGGGCACAACTGTTGATTTAAAAGAAAGACGAGCTGGTCTTTATGGTTAGGCGTCTCAGTCCAACACCCTCTTTTAAACAGCAAAGCACTTTAAGGTTTTGTTTAAGGTGGCTCATTCAAATCCAAAGGGACTGGAAAAGGTTGGCTGTGGAAGGGCAATTTCCCCACACCGAAGTTTCTTTGGTAGGACTCCAGGAAAGCTTTGGGGCATCCTGAGTTCTGTCCACCACTTGGCTTATAGTATTTCCTCCTCATCTAGTGAATATATGAACTGTTTTTGCTTGCTTATGAAGAAGTGACCTGATGTATGTTTTGCAATAGTTTTTATACTGAGGCAAATTCATGCAAGGAAAGCAGAGTGAGATAGACTGCCACCTCCATAATTTCTTACCACACCAGTCAACTGTCTTATTGGATATCATGTTCTGATGGAGTCGGGTAATTCAGTGCTAGAACCTTGCTGGTGAATTTGTGCTGTGGGCATGACAGAAACAGGGAATAATTTGTAATTATCTCTGACTGTTCAGTGGCTGTCACTGGATTACCATTTGGAGCACATGAACAATAGGCCTCCTTTCCAAAGTCTGGAACCTATATGTATGCAGTTTTACACAGATAGATACCCAGATATATGCATTTCCAAATTCACCATCTGACTATAAAGTTGAGAGATTCCTGCGATTACAACTTCAGGAATATTGGTTAAAATCTGTAAGTATAGGGTAACACCCCAGTAATTGCAAACATCTAATGCTGAACATCATGAAAGAAATGTCTGAATGTCTGCCAGAAGCATTACTACCCTCCTCATTGGAAAAAATGCATGTAAAAATTACTGCCATGAAAATTTAAATCAAATAAAGGTCACTCACCTAAGAGTATATTACATATGCATAATACAATGCTAATGCACACTTGCAGCTGAAAGACTCTTGGAATATAAGATGAACTCAAAAGTGGCCAAGGGTAATGTGTACGGTGGAATTTCCTGACTAGTTTTCCAAATGTGCATAACAATTGGGATCTGTAGATATTTTTTTTTGGTAGAATGCATCAAAGCGAAGATTTCCATTCACTTGAATGAAATGCAGATTGTAATCTAGGCCTGAAGTTTGTTCTTTTCCCCTTCTGTTCAATCCTGTTTTTGGATTTTATACCCCTGAATGTCTTACACACACATGTGTACATGCATGTGATTTATTGCACAAAGCAGATATGCTTATTTCAGAGTTCTTTATCAACAAATAACCTCCATACCAGTAGACTCATTACAGTAGTGAAAAAATTGCTGACATGAACGCAGCTGACTGTTCTAAAAAAGTTAGTTATTCTTCTCCATTTGTAATGAGGTCTCATTTAGTCCACCTCAAAAACTGGCCTAAAGTTGTTATTGCCTAGTGGGTGAATCATCCTGCATTTAAATCCTGATACATTTCTCTCATGAAGTATGGAGGAGAGAAAGAGAAAAACCAGGCAAATTATGAATTGTAACTTTGTTGCATTCCAGTTACAGCAGTAGCCTGTCTGTCCCTTTACTGGGAAGGGAAATCCAGTTCCCGCACTAGGCTTCTGTCAAAAGGATGATTAGGAAGTGGTCAGATGCCTTGGTTTTGCTGAGGGCGTCACAGAGTAAAGGACCATTGCAACAACCTAGTGAGAGTGTTTGGGCTGAGGATTTGTACTGGATTTTTGCAAGGTATGCAGGGTGTACTCTTCTTTCAGTCCATGTCTCATACGCAGTAGTAGACAAGAATTCATTCCCAGCATTCAATAATGTCGCTCTGCCATGGCATGTAGAATCATAGAACGGTAAGGTTGGAAGGGACCTCAAGGATCATCTAGTTCCAACCCCCTACCATAGGCAGGGACACCTCCCACTAGTATATACCTCACTTCCATCTTGCTCTTCCTCTCCTTATTTATTTTTTTAAATTTAGAGCACATTTTCTTGATTGCATAGAGATCTCGGTAGGAGTCAGCAAGTACCGGAAGAATTACCACATTTAGTTTATGACCTCTGTTCCAATTTAAATTAGTTATCTTTTTTTTTTTAACTTCAGAAAAGCTACTTTAAATTGCATTTCAAGTTTCCTGTCCATTCTAGTGGGTTAATGTCTGTAGATTGCAATCCCAATGAGGACAGGCAAAAAGTACCAGATACGGAAAGAATTTTTCAGTTTACAAAATAGGTGCTTCTGTGCTCATTTTCTTTGGACCTAGTGCGAGATTTGTTTTGCTCTCAATAATTAAACTAAGTTGTTTTGCAAATGTAGGAAAGATAGCACCCTGCAGGGCTTGGGTTATTCAAGGCAACTATTCAGGGTTATTTCTGTGTGAAATAATACAGTTTCTTACCTAGACTTAATCCATGGGCTGTTATCTCTCCTGAAGTGTGGAGTAAAAGTGACCCTTTTGTTTTTTTAACAAACCTTGAGGCTTCGGGGAAAGGGTTGGGCTCACTTTTCTTTGGGTAAAATTGCTCACTAGATGTACAGCCTCAAGGACCCCAGTGCTGATTCAGAAATGAAAACATACCAAGATGGAGAGACACAGTGAAGCTTTAAAGAACAGTGGTCAAGACAGATTTTTCTTTAAGAAAATTACAGTGAATGTTGTCTTCAAACTGGACTTGTTGTGGAAGAGTACTTGAAAATTTCCCCCAGTGTTTAGTTGTGTGTGAGATTGTAACTTCATGTAAGCTCTAAGCAAAATATTTTTAAATTTTTCATTTAACTGAATGCTGGCTTGTTCTGGATTTTTTTTTTCCAACCATATCAATAGTGTGTATCTTACTTGAAAATTACAGAATTACATCAGTTTTATGAAAGGTTATTACATTTATTTTTACTATGACATATTTTACAAGTAAGAGGAGTAATCTTTCTCCAGAGCAACTGTTGAAAAACAACATTCAGTGGCAAGATATGTTCTTCTATTGCTTCTTAACCTCTATGGCTTTCACTCTACTTGTGTAGCGTCTGTACTCAACTGTACTTCTGCAGTTCTATCCATTACAGTCTGCATAAATGAGAGGATGAATTTAATGTTTGTGAGTTAATTAAAACTCCTGCTGCCTGAAAGCTCCAGAATACAATTTTTGCAGCCTATTGTCAGGCTTCTTCTACAGTCTATTGGAAAGGGATAAAAAAATTAAGGGCTGTGCTTCAAAGTGAAATAGGTTAGCTTATATATCGGCATCCTGATTGGCCATTGGAATGGGTTGCCTGGGGTCACTATTCCTGAAAGAGTTTAGAAGGAGATCGGATGAGGCATTTAGTGCCATGGTTTGGTTAATTAGAAGGTGTTAAGTGATAGGTTGGACTCAATGATCTTCAAGGTCTTTTCTGACCTGGTTAATTCTGTGATTCTGCGGATGGAGCCTGTGACAAAACTTCCTGTGTAACAGGCTTGTCTCTGAAGAACTACCAACAGTGAAGTACAGTAGAAGTTAGTTTCTTACAAAGATTCTCAGAAGACATGATCAGCATTAACCAAGAAAGGAGTTCTTTTGGTTCAAACTGGCAACTCTTTGGCTAGTGAAGAGCTACATTCCTCAGCAGCAGAGGGAAATTTCTAGTTATGTCTTTTTCACTTTCAAGTGAAGGAGGAAGTGTTAGTGCCAACAGGATAAAAGGGTGTGTTGGTGTTGTCGGGTGAGAAGCATGAAGGACAACACTTGTGTCTTAGGTTTTACAGTCCTGTTTCTTTAATTGAAGAACCACCATGAAATTGAAGAGGTTTTGAAACCTTTGTAAGCTCTCCAACTTTGCTTAGTGATTGAATGTTTTTAAGGGCCTTTCTGTTTTCAATTTTTTTGTCTCTATTTTTGTCTCTTTAATCTGTGTACTGTCTTGTAGGAAACTCCTAAAATGCCATTGGCAGATAAACATTGTATAAATAGAAGTATTACCTGGTNAACGATGAAGGTTTTAAATTTCTGGTAACATATTCACCTAACAGCTTTGGACACAAAGAGCAGAATATGTTTTCTCTGCTAAGTCTCTTTGGTGTATGCCTCCATTGGCTGCAAATATTGCAGCTGACCTGAGGTGGTTAAAACATATTTTTTTTTAATCTAACTTGTGTTCCTCGTTTATGCAAACATTTCACCAACCTGATTAATGTTTATAATAAACACTTCAAAATGTGCAGTATTTTTAAAATTTATTTACTTATGTTCATGTCAAATATACCTATGCATTAGAGTGAATAACTTGGAATACTTATTTACAGTGCAAAGGACACCCTTGGGCTTCTTTGCTTTATTGTATGAAATCTCAAAACACAACACAAATCTTTATCTATGCTTATATCACTTGCTGGCTTTTCCTCCTTTGCTGTAGCTGTAGCACTGAAAACAAAAAGCCACATTTTTTTCTTGAGACAGAATCAATGTTACTTCAGCATCTTCTTCTTCTATTTTCATTGACTCTAAGTAGTAAGAAATTCTAGCCCCAGTGTTAAGGAGATCTTATGGCTGTGCAGCAAAGTGTGTGAAACAGGATGTGGAAGAAGGCACTCATGCTTGAGTGGTGTTCAGGCAAATCTTTATATGAGATCAAACTTTA
Organism: Eubucco bourcierii; assembly: GCA_013396675.1. NCBI lineage: Eukaryota > Metazoa > Chordata > Aves > Piciformes > Ramphastidae > Eubucco > Eubucco bourcierii. The sequence goes on from VWZE01004432.1 coordinate 760,679, forward strand.
CTTGTCCTTCTACAACCAGTGGAACTTCTGTATGATATCTGGGGCTGATTCAAGAAAAAATGGTTGTGCCTAATCCTGATCTTGTTTCTGGTTCGTTTTGTTGTTCTGTTTGGTTTTTGTTTTGTTTGTTGGTTTTTGGGGTGGATTTGTTTGTTTTTAAACCCTGGGACTATTGAGCATGGATTTATGGTTTTCATTCTCTCTGTAAAATGGGATAATGCTACTACTGCGTTTTTCAACTTTTGTCCATATTATTTATTGAGACTGAGAACACTTTGAAAGAGCTGTGGTTTGGTTTATATTTGTAAGCATTGTAACTGTACCAAGCTCAAATATGCTCAGTTGAAGTCACCAGATAAAATTATGTTTAAAAGCAGCAATAAGTAATAGAGAGTCCACATAGGAGCAGACAAGATTTATACATCTGTACTATTTTGTCCCTGATATGATTTTCCTAAAAGATAGTGAGTTACATCTGCAAACTCCTCAGACATGCATCACGTGAAGCAGAGGTTTGTGACTGAGTTGACACTCTCAATGCTTAGATATTTCTTTGAGAAAAATCATAATGATCATCAAAAAAGGAAATTGTGCTTTACCTTATGATTACATCCTGTAAAGGCTGAATTGTGGGTCTAAGTTACTGGAACTGACATTGCCATGTTAATAATACTGTTTTTTTCCTGCACAATGATTGCCCCTTTTCCCTTTCACATTGAAAGTGCAAGATCAGACTAGGTTACACATGTGACTCTCTTTTTGGTTGTTTTTTTTTTGTTTGTTTTGTTGGGGTTTTTTTTTGTTGTTGTTTGTTTGTTTGTTTTTCTCAGTCTGATAACAGCATGATCAGGCTTTTGAAATTCAAATGCCAGTCAGGCAGAAGTAGGCAGATATGAAAACTCTGCAAACAATTAGATTGATTTCTGCAGCAGGGTTAGCTAGCTGAAATTGGGAGTCCCCCACCTGTGGAATTCTGAGAGTCCTGGCTAGTCATTGTCTTTCAAACCTTTGCTTTTTCCTTTGACTGTTGTAGTTGAATTGAATGTACAGTCTGTGGAAGTGGACAGATGCAGCAAGTATGACAGTGGGCTGCCAGAAATGGAAAAAGCACAAGAAAGGGCAGTTTGTATCCAGCTGCCTGCTGTGATTTTTCCACTGAAGCACTAGAGGGATTAAGCAAATGCACTGGCAGCTTTACATGGTCTGGGGCAGGCTTTAAAAATGGAGATTTTTGCACTCCTCTGTCTACTTTCCTTTCCCTGCTCACTTCCTTCCCCCTTTTTTGGCATCCACTTTGACCACTGACGGTGCAACTGCTCAGCTAACTTCAGGTTTGTTGATATTCTTTCAGGTGAAGTAAAAACTAGGGGGAACAGAATTGCTTAAATAAAAAATGCTTATTTCATTTGGCCCTGTGATGCTTGCATCCGTGGGAGACTTTACAAAATGACTTGGCTGGTGGGAATATTTATTCTAATAGTAAAAATGAAGAGAACAAACTGGTAAAACCAGAGAGATCAAGTCTTTAGTGCTGCTATGTGTAGGAGCACAGCAAATCAAGTACATGTGCAGTATGCTTCCAAATTAATTTCCCTGTTCTGTGTGCTAGTGCAGAGGTAGGTAGGATCTGGGCCTACTTTAAATTCCTGTAGTTGGTAATCCAGGAATAAATGGTCTTCTCTTTTCTGAGAATAAATTATTGTAAGCAGTCTTTACACAGCTGTGTGGAAAGAGAGAAGCTTTCTGCTCACTTTCTTGCAGTTGTCCAGAGACAGCTTACAAATGTAGCCATAAAAGAGGATCTCTGGATAACGAAGCCTGAAGTAAATGCCTTTTTGTGTGTGATATAGTGAGGATTACACTCTTCAGAAATCAGGGAATTGTTGTAACATTTTGCACTAGCTGTATGTGGTATAGTCACTAGACTATCTAAAAGACCAATATTAGATTTGCTGTTGGTCCTTAAAGACAGAAACTATTCGCTAAGTAGTAAGGAACCCCAAACAAGGTGTATGTTGTTACCAGACAGTGAACAGAAAAGGAGTCTCTTTTTGATTTGCTGTTTGGGTGGTGTTTTTTTGTTTGACTACTTAGCTGTGTGGTGGTGGTAGAGTAGACAGGTAAAATATGGCTAAATCTGAAATTAAAAAATTTTCAAAACTTTCAAGTAGTCTGGTAATTAATATACAGGTTCAGTATATACCATGCTATTGTGCTGTTTCTCCATGCAGAGGTCTTCCTCGTACCATTGCTCTTTTAAGAGCCTCCCTGGTTCTGATCAGATATAGAAAAAAATCAATCTAATGCTTATTTTAGTAGGGCATTGAAGTGAGTAGGTCTCTGCTAGTGATGTTAATTGTCCATCACTGCCTGTAAGATGAAGTCCTGTATGTGCTTTGCCAAGTGTGAACCCATTTGTCTGAGAAACATACAGATAATCTCATGTGATATGAATAATTTGGGACTTTTTTTTACTTCAATCTCCAGATCTCTTTGGGGAAGGGGGTAGTACAAAAAGTGTGATTAGTATCAGACAAACCTAAGTCAAAGACTCATTGAAGTTAATATTCTGTTTTCAAGGATAACCAGTGGGAGATCATGTAGGCAGGAACTACAAGTGGCAGATACATATTTACATAGTGAATGGTCCTTCCTCCATTACATCATAACATCATCTGGTAATTAAACCTCCTGGAGGCATGATTGTGCTTTAAGACCTTTTATGTGGAAGAATTGGGAGTGCAATAGTACAAATCATAAAGTGTTCCCTGTAGGTTTAGAATAAAATCTTTTACTGGCGATTGTCACTTCAGAAATAGTGGCAAGGGCTTAGTGTAGTGGGTTGAGAAATTACCCCCCAAATAAATTTTACTAGACCAACTCAGATGCCTTGGATGTAAGATAAAGCTACATTTTACAGCAAGCTAAATTTACAAGCATATATACAAAGTATATCTGCATGTATTTACAATTAAAATCAATTGTTTACAAATTGGAAAGAATACAGAAATCCAATCCTTCCCCTCTGGACAAAGATAACCCAGAGGGGGCCAATGCTATCTTCTTCTCTCCCCCCAGATAGAAAACCAGCAAGGCCTCACCATTTTATCCCTCTTAGCAAACCAATGAGTTATGTAGACTTTATCATTATTATTCTTTTACATTCAGTGCTCTCATTTATTCATATTCTGCACTGAACTTTCAGGAAAAGTCCTGATTGCTCATATTGGAATTTTCCAATAAGCCTTAAACTACTACACTTAGGAGCCCTGAAGAAGGCATGCTTGGCTCTGGCTTTGGGACATCAGACCCTTTTATGACAGCTACATAAATCTGGAAGTATTGACGTGGTGACCATTGCTGGTAATCTCCTGTTAGCTATTTGTATAATAGGCACATTTGTTTCCCAGACATGTATTTAGATAGTTTTGAAGGCTGAATACTCTGCTTTGGGCTGACAGGGGTTCCTCTTGAAGGTTATGAGCAAATTAAGCTCCCATTGCTGATATTCTGGGATGAACAGAAGTCTTCAGATTTTAGAGATGTAGTACTGTGGTAAGAACCACCTTGAAACAAAGGATATGAAGAATAAAATTGGTGTCAGTCATATGCTTCATTTTGCCAGCCTAACAGTTTGTATTTTTGAATTCTTATTTTTGTGCAACTTAATTCCTGTGGATACGTGAAGCAAGGGCAGTTTGTTGCAGCTGTGGAATGTCTGGAAAACAGTTCAAATCATGACAGTTTTGTAATTCTGTCAATTAAAAATACTGTCATTGAGTGGAAAATAAGGAACATTTGGGGAGCTTTAAACTAAAACTCAGAAATACGCCACTGTCCTAAAAAATAAATAAATACAAAGGGTACATGTATACCCTTAGGAATCAAGAACTGTTTGGCTTGGGCTTTTCTGGGCAATAAGAGGCTGACTGCAAACATGGGGAGGAGAAAAAGAGGTACAAGAAAAGCACAAGGAGAGATAAAGAAGGAATCTTCAGTTGCAAACCAGACAATTTGTCACTCTAAGAGCCTCAAGGAAGTGGCTTTCAGTCAGATGATAGGATGAAGAATTTCTGACTTTATTAATAAAGAAGGGACTTCTTTGATCTGATCCAGAGAAACAGGATTGTATGTTTTTTGAAATAACAAAAGTGTACCTATACATGACTATTCATTCCCCTGCTTAACCAAAGGAAAATTCTAACTTTAGCTTTAGAGATAGCTTTTTGGGTCAGTAAAAAAATTGTATAAGCAAAATGAAAGTTATCTGATAGTAATAGAAAGCTTATTAGCAACAAGGTAGAGGTGTATCACTCTTGTGCTTAGTCTTTTGTTCTTCTTAACATTATTTTCAACATGAGCAAGAAGGAAATGTATGCTTTTTGTACGGAGAATAAATGTCTCAAATGTCAGAGTGGATCAGAAAATAGAGGAGTCTTTGTGTTTTACCTTCTTTTGAACTACAAGCTGTCAACCACTGCTAAAGCAAGCACAGCAGATATGTTAGAAGTCAGTAGGGTTTATGTAATACAGAGTTTGGAGGTGGAAGAAGTGCAGTTGTTGGTGTTTCTTAAACATCTACTTTTCTTCTGAGAAGTGTATCTTTGCCACAGTAGAACAGTGAGAACTTCCTTTGCTTTTAGTTTCAAACTACTTAAAGCCATAGAGACCCCTATGTGCCTAGTCAGGCTAGCTGTTGGGAGTTGATCCTTGGGATGGTGTGATTAGCAATACTCTTGAGGTCCACAGAGCTATTTAGGAAGGGTGGAGCAAAACAGTCAAGTCCAGGAGATGTAAGAATCAAAGGTATGACAAACATTATAGTGTGTACCTATCCTTTAAACAAGTGAACAACAGAACTACTGTCATTTGGAATAACCATGTAGTAGCCCTTGCAGCAGCTTCTGTTATTACTACATGGTCATGATTACAAGGCCTCTATAAGATAAACTTTGACTTGTCCTGCTTAAAGCAAGTAATTTTGACATTTTATCCAATTTTGTGTCCATTCTGCCCTTTTACTTAGTTAAAACTGATACAAATAAGAATTAATTCAAGGCCTTCACTGTGATGCTTTTGTTGCTATGTGTCTGTGCACATCTGTTGAATTACTGGGTGGGAATATGTGAGGCTAGTCCTGTCAATACTGAAAAATATGTCCAGCTTGCTTGAGTGTCTCCTTGCAAGTCAGATGAGAGGAATCATTGCCTTTGGATATGAATTTTATGAGCTATGTCACCTGTTATTTGTTTTTGTTTTCCACATGTCAATTCCCTCAATTTGAAATTTTTCTTGAATTTGTTTCACTTCTAAAAAGCAGATTTTGACCTTCCCTAGTAGGAGTGTAATGAGTCCACCCCTTGTGATCTATGTCCCAGTGCTGGCCAAGGTCAGAAGCTGACCAAAATCCTATTTGGGCAGATGTAGGCAGAAGTTGTAATACAATCACCTTCCGTATTCAGATCACATGTCTGTTGTCATTGCTTTTTCTTCCTTTTCTTCTCTTTTCTCCCTTGTGAATACATATAATTTCAGTTAGTTTACATACCTTTAATAGGATCTGCTTTATTTCACATGTACTTGCAAGTAAATCCTTATTGTAGATCTTGGAGTTCTTCCCAAGCACAGGTTTTGTTGCTTTTCCTAAAATCCTCCCCAGCTGTAGCTTTTCCTCTTGTTCCTGATGGGTTATTTACACCTGGCTGATGTGGCAGCCCTCACTTAGTTCCATCACACTGTTCCCATGATTCTTTCCTATTCTTCCCCTTTAATTGCTCTGATGTTTCTTCCAGGAGTTACTGTGAGGTCATGATCCAGCTGTAAGTGGGATCCTTAGTAATATATGCCCACTAGGGGTTCTGAAAGTGATGTGCTACTAGCAAAGTCTTTGGAAGAATCTTGTATGAGGGTAGTTTCTATGTCTTACTGTTTTGCATGTCGTTGTACTTAGATTCAGTGCTTCAGACAGCACAACATCCCCTTCCCTATGGGTATGTGACAAGCAGGAGAGGAGGAGTTGCAACAGGCCCATTCTGAATTGGTGAAGATAGACAGAACTGTAGAGGCCCAAGCAGTCTATATAAGGCTTAGGAAAATGTATGGAAATGATGGTAAAAGACTCATTTTCTCTGTGTTTCAAATCGTTTGAAGTGTGGTACGGCCACATCTCAAGTTTTGGTCCCCTTGCTACAAGGACATGGAGGTGCTGGAGTGTGTTCAGAGAAGGACAGCAAAGCAGGTGAAAGGTCTGGAGAACAGGTCTTGTGAAGAGTGGCTGAGCGACATGGGAGTGTTCAGTCTGGAGAAGAGGAGGCTGAGGGGAGACCTTATTGTTCTCTACAGCTACCTGAATGGAGGTCATAGTACAGTGGGTGTTGGTTTAGTATCAAGTGATAGAATAAGAGAAAATGGCCTCAAATTCTGCCAAGGGAGCTTTAGTTTGGATATTAGGAAAAATCTCTTTACTGCAAAAGTGGTGAGGCATTGGAACAGACTGCCCAGGGAAGTGATGGACTCACTGGAGGTGTTAAAAAACTTCAAGACACAGTTGTGTTGGGTCAGTGGCTGGATTCTATGATCTTAGAGGTCTTTTCCAGCCAAAACTATTCTATGATTCTCCGATTTAGTTGCATTTTGGGAGTGCATGCTAGAACTTCATTTACCTTTCATTCTAGCAATGGCTGAGTGAAATGTTGTGAGCAAATACTTAGGAAATGGACTGGACAGAAAAACCAAAGTACGTTTTCCTCTTTCCTATTAAAGTAATAACGTTTCAGGTGGTGAATTGTAGTGTCTGAGGAGCCTATATGGGTGACATATATACATATATGTAGTCCTACTTTATTTTGCTTGTACATTTGCCAAGCCTAACACATAATTGAGCTCTAACTAGTCACTTGGAATTGTTAATATGTACGTGAACATAACTTCCTATTGTGGTTTTCTTCTGTAGTCCTCATTTGCTAAATACATTTGCTAGTTTTTTATATATTTCCTTTCTGCTAACACTTTTCATTCCATTCCTACAACTATGATTTAAAAAAAAAAAAAATTGGTAAAAAAACCCAAAAATTTTGACAAATGATTTGATACTGCCCCACTGGTGTTCTTGTTAAGTGTCTTAAAGAAACTAAGAGCTAGAGGCATTTTTAAAATTTCATTTCCATCTATGGGCTACACATAAGAGATGTATATTTTGACTTAGCACAGTGCTTAAATAGGTATTAGAAACTATGTAGTTTGAGAGTGAGGCAGACCTGTGGTCACAGGTTTATTACACAGGAATACAATATATTCTAGAAAGGTAGGATGAACAGTGTTGGAAAGCTCTTGTGCACTTGTTTGGCAGAGTCCTCCAGTGGCTGTTCAAGAAGTTACTTCTTTTTCCTGTTAAGAATGCTGAATGCTAGAGCAAGGACAGCAAACAATCTCCATTCTTGTCACACTTTGGTTTTCCTTTATATTGCTATACAACTAAGTCTGATCTTAGTCAAGGCTTGGGGATGAGGCATATGCTAAGTTACAACTAGAAACTAGTAAAAATGTTATATAAACAGTTTACTTTGATTTAGTTTTCATTGAATCATAGAATGCACTGGAAGGGACCTCCAAAGGTTATTTAATCCAACCCCACTGCAGTGTTCCAGCACCCTCATAGAATGGTTTAGGTTGGAAGGGACCTCAAAGATCATCTTGTTCCAACCCCTCATAGTAAGTAACTTCTTAATGTCCAAGATTTGTGTTAATGCTTTCTATCTTTCTGAACATTCATAGTTACCAAAGAATTTCTAATGCTTTTCATGAATACCTAGACCTGCTGTGTTAACAGGGTGTTAAGTAGTTGATAGAATCTAATTGTTCTATTGAAACTGGGTATTTCTAGGGTGTGGGATTTCTCAGAAAGGTCAGAAAAGTCAAGTACATTCTCTTTGGTCTGCCTTTGGGCTTTGACTCTACTAAAGCAGGGATTATACTCTATTTGTGCTTGTATGTAGTCAAGTATAATCACAGAATCACACAGTGCCAGGTTGAAAGGGACCCCAAAGATTATCTGGTCCACTCTTTCCAGATGAGATTGCTCAGTGGCCTGTCAAGCTGAGTCTTAATGATACTGTGGGCATAGCAGTATTGTATAATACACAGAAGTCTTGCTGTGTATTTTGTTCCTTCAGACCACCCCATGCACAAACTTGTTCTGAAAAAAGCAACCAACAACATTCCTTTAGAAAGCTTTAATATGTTTGCCACATCCTGTCAATCTTGCTGTGTTCATGACATTAGTATCAGGCAGTGAGATAAAATTGTAATACCTCACACTTGTTATGAGAAGATTAAAAATCTTCGTGTTAGTCCACTTTCACCATCAGTTATTCACTGTATGTAAAGGGAGATCAATAGTGGTAATATATGGAAGTTAACACCATGGAAGTAACCCTGGCTTTCCTTAAATTTGCTCTTCATAGACATTCAAGGTCAGGCTTGATGAGGCTCTGAGCAACTTGATCGAGTTGGGGATGTCCCTGCTTACTGCAGGGTGGTTGTTGGACTTGATGGGCTTTAAAGGTCACTTCCAACCCAGTGCATTCTATGATTCTATGAATAACTGCAGCACTGTATCAGTGTATCTGCTGCAGTTTCTATTATGACATTCAGGTTTCTAACCCTGATGTTGTTCAAAGGTAGTTGTGTAAATTAAATTTCACTTTGCACACTCTTTCTTACTGCCCACTATTGAACAAAGCAATTATGTTTTCTTCCTGTTCTCTTTGAATTATGTAGTGAAAACATGTAATTTGAACTTCCACAACTATCCTGGACATCCTAACATCTCCATTTATAGAAAGGTAATAAGGTAGGAAATTCTGTAGCTAAACTAGTTACTCTGAGAAAGGTTTTTTCAGGAAAATACTCAAAAAGTGATTTTTTTTGACTTGTTACTGAATTAAATTCTGAGATATTTTCCTGTTCTACTTCAGGAAAGTGGTATATGCATTATTGTTTCTCTCACTTTTACAGAAGTATTCAAATCTCACATGTATTCATTTTTCACTTTGAACTATCACCCAAGAGGAAAGAGATATAAATATTAAATTAACCTTTAGAAAATATTTTGAATAGCCTCATTCTTTGTTTGAAGGCTATTAACTTGATTTTGATACAGGAATTGGGAATCAAAGTTCTTTGTCTCCCCTTGTTCTGTATTTTGCATGTCTTTAAGCTCTTTGCATACACAACCTCCTAAAATTAAAAGAAAAAGATGGATTTTGAGGTGGATAAGTAAGTCAGAGAAGAAATTAAGTCTGTGTCCACAGATCTGGTTGGATGCCTGATAACTTTTGAAGAAAACTGATTTCCTGGAGAGGTAGTAAGTTTGAGTGGAATTGACCTATCTGGAGCAGTCAGTGACAGGCCACAGCCACTCATAAACATCCTTCAGCTTCCAGACTTCAACCAGAGTGCTCTTTACTCCACATACTATCTGCTAGCTGGTAGAACTTTGTGTGGCTTTGCCTGAATGTCCTGCAGCCTTGGGACCCAGTCCAGTGACCACTGAGGCTGTTGGTCAGGAGTGAAGTGGTTATCACTTACTAGTTCAAATGCTGAATTCACCACAGTGGTCCAAAGGCAGGACAAGCAAGGTAGTTAGTGTATTATTATGCCTCTTGTTTCTAGCTGGTTTTGGAAGTGTTTTGGATGATGATCTCTGTGAAAACATGTTATTTTAATGTATGCTGCACTAGTTTTTACAGGACAGAAGGCTCTGGGGAGACCTCATAAAGGCCTTCTAGCACATGTTGGGGGGGTGGTGCTACAAGAAAATGGACTTCAGGAGACAGGGCATGACTGTTTACAAAGACATGGAGCAATAGGATGAGGGGCAACGGTTTTAAACTAGAGAAGGGTATATTCAGATTGATCATTAGGAAGATGTTTTTTATTGTGAGGGTGGTGAAACACTGGAACAGGTTGTCCTGGGAGGTGGTGGAGGCAACCTTTCTGAAGACGTTCACAGTCAGACTTGATGGGGCCCTTGGTGAAGCCATGCTGGTTACCACCAATCACCTCTGCTTTGTTTTCCATTTGCTGTAGCAGAGGCTTCAGGAGGATCTGTTCCATGATCTTGCCAGGCACAGAGATGAGGTTGACTGGTCTGTAGTTGCCAGAGTCATCCTTTTTTCCCTTCTTGAAGATGGGTGTTATGTTTGCCCTTTTCCAGTCAGCAGGAACTTCATTGGTCTGCCATGACTTTTCAAATATGATGGACAGTGGTTTGGCAGCTTTATCTGCCAGTTCTCTCAGGACCTGTGGGTGAATCTCATCAGGCCCCATGGACTTGTGCACGTTCAGATTTCTTAGGAGCTCACAAACATGATCTTCTACTATAGTAGGCAGATCTGCCTGCTCCCAGTCCTTTCTTTTGCCCCCTGGGACTCAGTCTTCAACAGCAAGGGCTCCAACCACAATGTCTGAGGCAAAGAGGAGGTGAACAACCAGAAATGTTGGTAGAACATGTACACTCGCAGGCAATAACATTCAGGAAATGCATGGACCAGTTAACATGCATATTTTTTAATCAAGAATGCTATCTCTACTCAAATGCTACTGCTGCAATAATGAAACTTAACAAAAATACTTCTGATTTGTGTAAGTTTTGGGATTTTGTCCTAGCACCTTCCCTCATTTTGTGTATGTTATGAGGTCATAGAAAGAAAGACTCAGCTGAAATCAATATACACAATGGGATAGAGCTAGGGTTGCTGTGGGAATGTCAACTCTGAATTTCCTGCTTTTGCTGTGATCAAACTGCAGAATGAAATGTTTTATTAATGATAGGTTTTTAACATTTTTTTAAAAACATAATTAAACATAATTTGTTAAATCTAACCTTTAAACACAGGTGCATCTCTGTCAGTCAGCTTTCACCTGTGCACAGTCTAAGGGGCTTTCTTTCTAACTCTATGCATGATAACACCTCGCTGAGCTCTTACCAAACCCGGATTCAAGAAATAGGTTGTTACTTTTGCTGGTGCAAATAAATAGTCAGCAGTAGGAGAATTAATGAATGCTTTTGAGCCATGTATATTTATAGTTTACAATTACAGGTTATAAAGGGTGATGACTTGTGGAAAACTCTGTCTTTTCTGCATAGTAGGGATATAGTTACTAGATTTCCTTGCTTAAAATAAAAAAGAAGGAAAAATATTCAGTGATGACCATATCACAGGATCACAGGATGTTAGGGGTTGGAAGAGACCTCCAATGATCTTCAGGTCCACTCCCCTGCCAGCACAGGACCATATAATCTAGCACAGGTCACACAGGAATGCAAACAGAAGGGTCTTGAAAGCCTCCAGAGAAGGAGACTCCACAGCCTTTCTGGGGAACCTGTTCCAGTGCTCTGTGGCTCTTACAGTAAAGAAGTTCTTCATGTTGAGGTGGAACTTCTTATGCTGTAGTTTGCATCCATTGCCTCTTGTCCTATCACAAGGCAGAAGTGAGCAGAGGCTGTCCCTGTCCCTTTCTTCTTGACACCCATCCCTCAAATACTTATATACGTTTATTAGATCCCTTCTCAGTCTTCTCCTCTTCAACCTAAAAAACCCCAGGTCTGCCAGCCTTTCTTCATAAGGTAGTGCTCCAGTCCCTTAATCATCCTTGTAGCCCTCCATTGGACTCTCTCAAGTAGATTCCTGCCCCTCTTGAACTGGGGAGCCCAGGACTGGATGCAGTATTCCTGGTGGGGCTTCACCAGAGCAGGGTAGAGGGAGAGAATAACCTCCTTTGACAGACTCCTCTTAATGCACCCCAGGATCCTATTTACTTTATTGACCGTAAGGGCACGTTACTGTCCCATGGATAACTTCTTGTCCACCAAGACTCCCAGGTTCTTCTCTGTGGGGCTGCTCTCCAGCAGATCACCTCCCAACCAGTGCTGATGCAGTTTGTTATTCCTTCCCAGGTGCAGGACTCTGCACTTATCATTGTTGAACCTCATTAGGTTGCCCTCTGCCCAGCTCTCCAGTCTGCCCAAGTGTCACTGAATGGCTGCACAGCCTTCAGGTGTGTCAACCAAGCTTCTCAGTTTGGTGTAATCAGCAAACTTGCTGAGCAGGCACTCTGTCCTGTTGTCAATATTGGTGATAAAGATGTTGAACAGGACAGGACTCTGGAGGAATCCACTGGTTAACAGGTCTCCAACTGCACTTGGCACTATTGATCACCACTCTTTGCACTCTATCGTGTAACCAGTTCTCAGTCCATCTCACTGTCCTTTTATACCCATGCTTCCTGAATTTGCTCACAAGGTTGTTATGGGAGACAGTGTCAAAAGCCTTGCTAAGGTCGAGGTGGCCTACATCTACTGATCTCCCTGCATCTCCCCCTTCAGTTACAACATCACAGAATGCTATCAGATTAGTCAGGGGCGCATTCCTCTTGGTTAAATTCATGCTGACTACCATATCGACCTCTTTGGATGTTGTCACATTTCTGTTAGTACAGTGCCTATCTGTACAGCAGGGTTCTGATGGGACTGATAAAGTAGGTAATATAAATATTTATAGGCACCACAGGCAAAATTCCTGTTTACTACTGACAGTTTGTTAAATGCTGGGGATCTTTCTCATAGTCCTAATGGAATGTATTTGTTGATGGAGTTTAGGAAACAAGATGTTCTGTAAAGAAAAAAAGGCAAAACCAAACCCATACCCACCTCTAGCCAAAAGCAAACCCAGGATGTTTATTTAATTCAGGCCACATTATTTGTCCTCTGTTCTGTTATGCTTTTATCTTCAGATACTCAGTGTAGAATTTACACTTCTCCAAATACCAAGGATGAGATCTGGCCTCAGGAAAAGTTAGTAGACACTGACATTGGTGGGACAGGGGTTGTGCTGGTTTGAGCACAGGGGTTTTACCCAGAACAGTTATCCTGAAATACAGCTTGTGTGATTTAATGTCATTTAATATTATAGATGAGTATGCTTTTTTATTTTTTACCCATAATGAGTGAAATAAGAATAGGTATGGTTTCAATGGGTGTTTCTTTCAAGTCTCTCAGTTGCTTTTAGACCTTCCTTTCCCACACAGGTTGAACCTGACTTTAAAGGAAGCAGGTAAACTTATCTGGCATAACACCTTCTTGTAAAAAAGGGTAGCCAGTCTTTCTGATAAGAAGGTAAACTCATGGTTCAAATCAATTTTACCCTGGCTTTCTGCAAAGCAGTTGACCTACTTGCATTTGGTTGTATTTGTAGCTGAGAGGGAGACAAGCCCATGCATAGATGGAAGTTCAGTGTATGCAGTTATTGAAACCATCTTGAAAGTGTTTCCAGAGTCACATTTTTCCATTACATGCAAAATGTGTAGTGACACCACTGAGAGGTGATTGAGGTCATGTAATGGCTGAATTTTTAACTTCCCAGTCAAGAAGGGAACATATTTGAGTTTCAGGGCAATTAACATCATTCCTTTCAACCTTAAAGTTTGGGAGATACTGCATTCTTCTTACCTTGAGATAAGAGCTGAGATGGTCTCGTTTATATAGGGATATACTGGAAGGAATTTCTGGTTTTAATTCAAGAATGAATGCTAGCTCTGGCTTTATAAACACCTGTTTAAGTCATCGAGTGTTTCATACTTTGGGATTTTTAATTTATTATTTTCCACCTCAAACTCTTTTGGGTGTGCATGTAGGTGCCTTCCAGATTCTTCTCTTTGCAGGAGATTCTGCATAGTGGCATATTAAGAGACTGAATGTCACCTTCTCTGAAATTCATGTGCCCTGTTGGCTGCTGGCAAAACTGGGTGTGCCCAGGATCATGTTTTCAAACACAGTCTGTATCCTCTACTTAGTGCACTTCTGTGCTGCACATGTCCTCTGTGCTCATGACCTCTGGCTGTGGAGGAGGTGAGAAGCAGAACCCCACGTTAAACAGCATGTCGTTTCAACTTATCTCCAATGAGCAGGACAAAAATGTAGAGGAAGGAAGTGTTTTCTTTATCTGAATGTCTGTTTATCCCTATTGTGACATTTCTGAAAGTACTGGCCATTTGTGGCTTGGTGACTCAAGGCAACTGTACCATGTATGTTTAACCCGTGCTGTGGTTGAGAATCTGCCCCAGGCGAGGAGGATGGCAGCAGTAACAGGAAATTCACCATAACAGTGGTGAGGAATGAGGAGAGTCATAGTTCTTGCTGTTTCTCCATATGTAAACTCCAGTTGTGTTTTGTCATAGTTCCCTCATCCATGTGAACTTAGTTAAAAGCAGTTTGATAGCTCCTAATTATTAAGAATGGACTTCAAAATTAAGGAGGAGTGAATATTTTGTGGGCAAATTTACCCCAGCGAAACACAACCTTTTTAGTAGCAGGCTGTTACTAAAGAACAAGAGCAGAACCGTGCTCATGGAGTTACTTAGCAAAGGATTAAAAGAACATCTTTTTAATACCTGAAATGATGGTAATACTTTCTACCATGGAAACCAGCAGAATTAGCGGGGTGGATGTATTGTTTATACATGTTACGAGGAAAATGTTTCATTTATGCTACTCTTTTTCTGTGGAATATTCAAAACAATTGCCTTGTATTTGGGAAGGCAACTAATGCACGCATACTTGTGTGACAGTTTGCTGCAATGCAAATTTCCAGCACTCTGGATTGCTTCCAAGAGCTTTTTGGGAGCAGGAAACTACTTTTAGGACTAGACTAGGACCTCCTTCATTAGTCTTGTCTTTTGCATACATGTTGAGGAGATCAATCTGTCTATCTATCTGTCTACCTGCCTGTCTAAATTACATGTCTGTATAGACACATGTAGCTCCAGTTAGCAAAATCTGTTGTTTTCTGGGACAAAACCTTCAGGTTTTGATTGGCTGCTGTATCAGTAGACTGGAATACTTACTTACGGCTGTCCTCGGAGGCCTTCTATAAAACTGCAGGTGTTCAGCTTTAGCAAATAGTTCTTATTATATGGATAGACTTTTGGCAGCTAGTAATGATGTTTCCTGAAATTGAAAAATGATTTTCTACCTTGCACACTGGTTTTACATTACTGGAATGTTGGAGGGGAAAACAAATACCTCTCATCAAGTAGTACTGAAACTGTTTTTGTTAGTTGTATATATTTTCTGATTTGTATATTTTATAGCGGAGTGCAAGGTTGGGTGGTGTTTTGTTTTTTTTTTTTTTTCTTTAACTGTTGTGGTCAGATTTGAACTCTTTTCCAGCAAAACTCAAATTATGAGGAATTAAAGAAGTGTCTGGCAACAGAGGGCTATATCCTCCTTTATACAGAACTAGCAACTAGCTTGCAGTTAGTGTACCACCAAACCTGGAGGTAAGGGGGCGTTCTAAAGCCTTGGGAAATGTTGGACAATATTGTAGAATGCTGTTCACAACTCTTTGTTTTGTATCGCTGAGTAAGGCAGATGACGATTTTATGAGTATATGTTTAACCCAGCATAGAGCTGCTTGAGAGAGTCCAGCACAGAGCCACAAAGATGATTAAGGGAATGGAACAGATGAGGAGTCACTGAGAGTGCTGAGGCTCTTTATCTTGGAGAAGAGGAGACTGAGATATGACCTCATTCATGTTTATAAATATGTAAAGGGTGAATGCCAAGAAGAAGGAGCCAGGCTCTGCTGGGTGATGCCTGATGACAGGCCAAGGGGCAATGGGTGGAAGCTGAGGCATAGGGATTTTTCTGTAAACATGAGGATGATTGTTGTTGTTGTTGTGTTTTGCTGTTATTTGTTTACTAAGTCTTTGACTACATAGTTATTTTGTTGGTCAAATACAGTCAAGGCAAGTAACTGTGCTTTGCTTGCTGTGGAAAAAAAAAGTGCATATTTGAAACCTTCACAGAAAAAAGTAGACACCAAATAGTTATTTTAAGCTTAAATCTCAAACTCTAATATCATTTTATCTGATGCTAATCCACACTGCTACAGACATGAGTTATTGCTGATGGCATAAGTATATGGCCACATTCATTGTAAAGGTTCCTCTTTATCTCCTCATCTGTATCCCCCTCAATTTTCTCACACTCATTTGTGCACGGTTCTGCAGGCTTTTTTCATCATATGAAAGTATCATTTTCAAAGGCTTTTGCTTTTCACATCCATGTCAGTATTGCAGATCAGAATGTGACAGGGAATACCTGGTTGCATACTTCCTTTAAACCTGAGCCAGTAGCACTGCAAAATGCTAGGGAGAGCACCCTTTCATCTCCTAACCATCCACCACTTTAGAGTGAAAGGTTTGTTGATGTAATCCTATTTCCAATCTATAGAGGTCACCTGTAATGCATTGCTCTGAAGATAAATGCCTTATACTGTTTGATGTTAGAGATTTCTTTTTTTTTTTTTTTTAGGGCAAGCTTAATGATATTTTGTTTTGCCAGGATACTGTGTGGAAATTTTTGAAGGCTTTAGCTGTTTTTAAACCATGGTTAACCTTTCAGTTAACTGTTAACAAACTGATCTTTTTTTTTTTTTTTTTTTTTTTTAAATAATTTCAATAGTTTTGGGTCATGTTTGGGGTGTTTCTGGGGTTTGTTTTGTTTTTTTAACAAGAATGGGTAAGTTTAAGGTAGTCTGTGATGTGAGATGCAGTAACTAGCTTCTAGGTGACAGGACAGTAAACCAAATATGTACCTCTTTTACAGTCAGTGGCAGTGNTCAGTGGCAGTGATAATGCTGATTTCACTGGGGGAAGGATTGTATCCTGCTGGTGTATCACAGAGGGATGAAATGGAAGACTTAGTTCATAATGCATTTCTGATGCAGTTGTGAAACTGACAACCAGGCTCTTTTTTGAAATCTCTTTAAATACACCATTGGTTTTATGATCAAAAATAAAAATCTCTTAATGCCTGCATGAAAAGGATCACAGCGTCAAAAAAAACCTAAGTAACCTGATTTGCAATTTAAGCATTGTACATACACTACTAGGTCCATGCGTATGTGGAATGCAGACTACAAGTTACAGTCATTTTTTTTTTTTCCTGTACAATTGTGTATGGATAGTTCTGAGTGTCTAAGTCTTCCTAGATTGTAAAACTTGCTGTATTGATTGTGGATTTATAGGTGAAAACCTACCCCAACTAAAGTTAACTGCAAAATTCCAACCGAGGAGGAGGATTCAACTTCCTGTTTCCATTAACTGTTGATGCATTATCTTATGGTGTTTCCCCAACTTCATTAACGCTGAGAAGTATTTCGTGGCTGGAGTACATTTGGCAAATTCTCCTGGAGAAAGAGTTTATGAATTTTATTGCTATAGGTCATAGCATTTTTGCCCAGTAATAAAGTAGTCTTTTATTTCATAGCTTAGCTGCATCTACCTTTGCTAGCAAGGTGAAGTCAGTTAGAGATGGAATTGTTTTCTCTGTGACCCTGACTGATAATCAGTAGATAGAGATAAAGGCTTTCTGTAACCCAAATGGGTGAACTTTAAGACTTCTGGGAACATGTGAAGGTTTAACACATTATGATTGGAAGTTCTGATCTATATCCCTGTCTGATTTGGTAGCAGAATAAGCCGCTCCACCTGTAAATTTCTCTGCAGGCAACTTTCGTAATGCTAGAGCCTCAAGTGAATGTGAAATACACTGCTGAGATTTTCAGAACTGGGCTCCCATTTCCATTTTCTGCATTGCTGCAGAGAGGAGAATTGCTCATCCAGTGTAGAGCAGCAGCTCTTTGCTTGTAAGCACTCTGCTTTCTGGCCCAAAGTGGTCATGTGAAGCGCTTAAGTTAGGCTACCAAGAAAAGGTTGACATACAAAAGTCTTCATTCCTCCTTAATTCCTTCATTCCTGGATCTTATGCTGACTCATGCCCTTTGATTGTTAATGCCTTTTTGTTAATTTATTTTGTTTCTTCTGCCTGAGACTTCAGCTCACACTAGGGAAAATTCCCTGAGCTCTCTTGGCCTAGTATCAGGTTTTAAAGACCCTCACTGCTTCAGGAGGAACCCTCTTTCCAGGACTCTGTCACTTTCCCTCTTTTGCTTTTTGTATTCAGTCCCTTCCTTACCATTCCCCACATATGGTATGCACAGTTGCAATGACTTGCATCTGTCCAGAAGTGTGATTTTCTTAGAGCTGATTTTTCTGTTCCTTTGTGCATGAGCCAAAAAAGGACTTTGTGTTACACAGGGCTGCCAGCACCCTTCTCCCAAGAGAACATGTGTGGTCCTTCCACATTCATCTGAATTCCCACTAACCCCAGAGATCAAGATTGTTTAGACTCCTTCCTGTCTCTGGTGGCCACCATTATCAAAATGACTTTTTCTGCCCAGAAACTTGAAATGTATTGCTATTACACTTCCAGTTCTATTGATGGTAAGCTATGGAAAACATCAGTGTCATACGTTGTGTTTAACCTAAGGAGCTGTTTGACACAGTGTATTCTTGAAATGTTTGCAGTGAGTGGGCAAAACTTTGAATTCACTTTAATAAAAACTCCCTTTAACCTCAAAATGGAACCCTGCAGTAGAGTTTTATCTCTTTCACCGTTCTCTTTCTAAGGGCCAAATGCTGCATGATAAATGGCAAAGAAACTTACTTCATTTTATGTCCTTTGCTGTATGTATTCAGCACATTTAACAACAGGAGATTAAAGATCCTTCCTTGAATTCACATAATATGGAGGCCAGCTCTCATTACTAACCTCTTCATTTCACTCTACATGGTCCCTGCTCTCAAAGGAAGGTACTGATGAAGGAAGGAAGAAGGAAGTAGGATGTCTTGCAAGCTGATTATCCTTAGACTGTGGTTTATTACCTGCTTAATCCCCTCCCCTGCTGGTTATTCAAGTTGTCTCTGAGAAAGAAGAACTTTTCTTTGATAGATCTTAATAATCCTCTTATCTGTGAACATCTTGAAGCTTGTTGGAGATACAAAGCATTATAGGAGACAAAATGACATCTCTGTGACTTGAAGGTTGTGAGGAGAGCTGCTTTGCAGCTCTGGAGGGAAGTACTGGTTTGTTACGAGTGGGTGGGTGAACAGATTTTGAGAGAATGTGGTGAAGCAGAATTTTGTTGATCCTAATTTCACTTTATTGATGTATGTCATTGTGCCTCCCTGACCTTTTGATAAATGGGTAGTTGGGCCACTGGATGTCCCAAACTGCCATGACAAACATCCTTAGATTCAACTGAACTGGTATTGATGATAATTACTGGAGTGCTTCTTCCAGTCTGCGTTCTGTCCTGTTCCACCCAACAACAGCTTTAATTAAAATCTTACTCAGACAGTTATCATTTCATAATTTCCTAGATTTCCTTAGTAATAGCTAAAGACTAATAAAACATGCCAAAGAACATGAAGAATTAATGGACCTCTCCCTCTCACTTAATCGAAAATCACCAGAAGAGTCAGAAAATGAATACTCTAACGTGCTTTCATATGGGGGTGTCGCATGAAGCAGGATTGATTCTTGTGTTGAAAAAGTTCCAGATGGAAGTCCCTGGCTGAAAATTATCTTGAGAATATGCTCCAAGTACCTCCACAACCAGTCAGTCTTCCATTGACCTCTGAACTACATCACTTTTTGATCTGACTTGCTCCAGCCATTACTGTTTCTTGAATGTGTACTACAGGAGCAAGAAGAAAATAGGTTCAGTGAATAAAAGATAGGGGCTTCAGTGAAAATTTGCTCTTCAATTTAGATGAACTAACTTGCATAACATATTGTGGCTTCCCCCTTTAATTTCCTTAGCTAGATAGAAGATTCCACTAAAAAAAAAATAAAAAAATCTCCTCTAACACATGTATGATTTCATTTGCTCCTTACAGGCCTCATCTCAGGCCATAATTCTTGATTTCTCCTAATTAGTTGCTGTGGAAATGATTATGTCATAAACACAAACAATGGGGATATAAGGAGCAGATGAATTCTTAAGAAGCAAAGATTTGTTTTCCTGTAAACGACCAAAAAACCCCAAGGAGAGGCATTATAATCCTTTCTGCATTGTCTTTAGTCTCAGGATTTCACAGTACTTCTCAAGTATTAATACATTGAAGATTTTTGAAAAGCTGCTGCAGAAATGGTGTTGAAACCTTCCATGTTTGTTGTCCTCAGTAACTCATGATCAAATCGTTGTTGCTTGCAACTCAGAGCAAGCTTTTCCTTGCAACGTGAGCCTTTGCTCCAAGAGCTGATTGGATTCTTCCCAACGTACTCATCATCACCAGTTACAATGACTCTGCTGAGTAAGTTATTTACACCTGTGCAGTCCAATTTGCTTCAAGGCTCATTTTATCCCTCTGCCTTCAGATTCTTTCCCTTGGAGATTTGTAGGCAGTTCCAACACTCTCGACAGTGTTGCCTCACTGTTGCTGCACAATGTGAGAGAACAGTAAATGATTGTATTGGAGTAGTACAGGGTGGAATGGAATCTGCAGCTGTGTCAATCTCAGCTACTTTCTGTGTGACTATCAGGAGAAAAATCAATAGAAATATATGTTTCTGCCACTGAAGTCAGCACATGTGCCTAAATATCCTCTGGGGAATGAAATCCATCACTCTGCACACACCCACTGTATGGAAACGTTCTCCTTAAGGTCTCAAAATGGGGCTTGTGTGCTGCTTAGGCCATGTGAATTCACATGTGGATTTCACCAAGGGAGAGGCTCTTTGAGTCAGAAGATGCCTTTTTGCATAGTCACTTTTCAGAGTTGTACTATATTTTGCCATTCATGACACCTCTGTCAGACAGCTGAATATTTATAACTGCTACCTTTTACAGATGGGAAAACCAAGACACAGAGAGATGATGTGACTTGTCTAAAGGAGCAGGTTTGGTTAATGGCAGGGTGAACACAGCACTCAGGATTGCTGACTCTCTCTAACCTCCACTGAACATTTCTAGTGCAATATAGAACTGATGTATTGTGCAAGCAGAATGGCTACCAAATAAAAATGTCTGTCAAGTTGCATAAAATATCTGCAGCAGCTCTTTAAATGTGCAAGAACAGATTGATTATAATTGAATGTAGTCTTTTCCTTGGTGATTAGAAGGGATGTTTAAGAATAGTTACTTCTTTCATTGATAATAAAATTATGGAAATTATCCTGCTCACAGCTATTGAATAGAAAATCTACATAGCTCGTTGACTTGCAGCAGAAAGGTTTTTTGAAACTGTAGTTGTAAGTGCAAGTTAGGAAATGGGATCTTCTTGTCAGCTCTCCACATCTGTTATTTGAACTATACAGTAGTACATTTCCAGCACTGCCTTATAACATGCCCATGTCAACTTTTACGGAACTGAAACACGCGCAATAAGGATACACTAAGAAGGGTAAAAATGCTTTTGCATAGCTTTTATATTATTCACACAGCTGGAATGTTTACAGCACAGTACAGAGTGTAACAAGAGCAAATGCTGAACCACATCAAGCGGTTCCCTTGTTGTGCATGTCATTTAAATATCAAATCTATAAGGGCGTTTGCTATGTTCTTCACACACAGAAAGACCACAACTAAGTGACTTAAAAGTATCCCATGAGTTTTTAAAAATGCGGACAAACAACTCTCTTCTTTTGATAATTGCAAATACATTGTTCCACTCTGTTGGTTCTGCAACATCTGGTGTTTTATAAAGCATTTTAAAATGTCATCTCCCTTCCCCCTTTGCCCACACCCTTCCCACTGCACCTTAACCCCAGCATAACAAGAAACTTTAATTCCTAGGGAAATCCGTGGAAAAGCTAGCAAAACCAAAGTTAAGGGATGGTGTCTGTATAGATTTCAGCTGTTTACTTACGTTAACAAGAAAGCCAAGTCAGTGGCATGGAGCAACACTACTGCATGGAAAAGTTGCCATGAGGAAGATGAAAAACATTCTGGGCTGATTCAGAGGAAAGGTGTTATTAAGTGACTCATGCAGAGGAGATTACTTAGAACTTTTTGCTTGGTAGTGTTAACTCGATACACTGGTCTTGGCATTAAGTTTTCTTCAAAAGGTCACAGAGCAGTTTCTCAAGAATGAAAGTCGTGACACCACCTCCTCCCCACCCCCCTCTAAGTCCCACTGCGTGTCCAAGTGTAGCTGCTTCACAGTTAGCAAGGTAGTGAACTTCACAGCTCGTGCCTGAGGATGAGCTCACAGGTTAAGGGATCAAAGTGAGCAAATGGAAAGGTTGTCACTGGGTAGTATTTGTCCATAATCACAATATAGACACACGTTTTTCATAAAAGCTCTTGTCAGCCCATTGCAATGTGCAGCAAGTAGGATACTTTGAGAAGTAGGAAGTGAGTACAGATCTAATCTTTATCAATGTAGTCGTGAAATCTGATACAGAAATACCTGCAGAAGCTTCAGAGGAAAAAAATGGTCTTTATAAAGGTCTATAAATATTGTGAGGTGCTGGGGGGCAGGAGGGGGAGGGGGAAGGTCATCCTGCTTAGTTTTAGCTGTCAGTTAAGTCTGTAGTCTAAGCTGATTTTGTAGTGCCTCTGTTTTCAGTGAGGAGAAAGGGAGCAGGGACACCTCTAGATGGCAGTTCATCCCACCTGTATAGGTGAGACTTATCTAAATTTAGATGGGATGAATCTCACCTTCGCTAGTCAGCACAGACGAAGATGCTTTACTCTTTAGCGAATATAAAGTTAAGGTTGCCTTAGCTCTTGAAATCACTGGAGTAGATTTCTTCTGTCTATAAATCATAAGGGCTGAAGAAAAGTACTGCAAACTGCTCAGTGAAGTTGTCTTTCATAAACATACTGTAAATGTGTGGCAAATTGTAAGGTAAAACACATCTAGCTGCAGTCAGAAAGTTGCATGAAAAGATTTGTATTTGTTCTTACATAACTGGTAAAAATGGACAAAATTTTATTCACAATGAAAAATATCATGTTAAAGGGGTTTTTTTGGTTTTGTTTGGTGGTGTTTTTTTTTTTTTTTAATGGAAACTGAGGAGGTACAGATGATTTCTGGTAGTTAGAACATTCTTCATTCTCATCCTCACAGTCCCACCGGCACAGCATTTCTCCAATGAGCTACTGGAGGCTTACTCAAATTACCAAATACTTCTAGTGCCCAACCGAAGGTTTCTTAGAGGCTAAACAAAAGTGCAGCCTCTAAGAAATTTTATTCTGAGTTCTGTGTTGCCTTAGACAAAATGTTACTAGTGTCCAAGGACACTGTGACCCTATATCCCTAACCTATCTTAGATCTGTTTTGCCCTAGCTCTGTGGCTGTCAGATAAGTAGGGATACCATTACCTTATTTAGTGTCACTAGAGCAAGTAACAAGCAATGAAAGTACAGTAGCCCTGGGTTCAGCATGGATTAGAAACCAGTGCATCTGTTTTAAGGTCCCAAGTCAGCTTGTACCTGTGTGCCGCCTTCTGCTTTCCTTTCTGCTCTAGTTCACTCCTTGATATTTTCCAGCTTGTGTTGCAGTCAGAGGTCCATTTTTCCTAGCTAGGTATACAGTTTATAAAAAGATTCCACTTTGTTTAAATTAACAAATCAGAAGTTACAGGGATTATTTTTGCTCCCTTTAAATAGATAAGGGGGCGAGTTTCAGAGTGGAAGGTGGTTCTTTACAAGTAAATGCACAGTAAAACTGTTATGAGTATATTTAGGCTGAAAATTAAAGTAAGGTAGAATGATCCCATAGTAGTACTGGACACAAGCATTTTAGCTACCATTGAGCTTGACAGGTTTAAGTATAGGTTTATGAAGAAGGTTGTGGTCTTGAAGTACAATGGGCTGGATTTAGATACCTGAGATTGAAAGAAAGCACAGAAATGGTTTTTTTCTGAGAAGTCTTGGTCTTCTAAATTCTTGGGTCAGGTCAAACCTTTTAAATTGTTTGTTGCATGTTGTTAGTATGAAATGAAAGTAATAAAAGTATAAACTTTGCTAACTGCAGTCTTCACCAAATGCTGCTCTTGAATTTTTATCCCTGTCTTTGTCATCCCCTGCTTCAATGTGGTGATTCCCAGTGATGATTGTGGCGCCAGTCAGTGTCCCCTCAGCATTGTGAGCTTAAGTCCCGTTACTATGCAAACACTATTCCCAGAGCCCTGGAAGCTAAACAAATAAAGGGAAATGGTGATTCCCTTTGGACCATCAGCCACGTGACCTTTTGTTCTCACATGGTTTAGTCCCTTTTCTGTATGTGACTGCCACTTGGGACTCTTTTTTTTTTTGGCTTTTCTCCATTTCATTCCAGTTAGCATTTAGTTCACACATCGTTATGAGAAGCGCTGGTTATGAAGATACGCAGCTCTTGTCATAACAGAAGTATTTTCTATGCACCTGCAATTTGACATTTGTGTTGGGGGAATATTGCAGAGTGAATTTAAAAAAAAAAATAAAATTTGTGGGTTTTTCTCTGACTCCGCCTGCTATGGGATTGTTTTGTTGTATTTTTGGAGGAAGGGCGTTGAGGTGTGTTTAGTTTTTTTCCAAGAACAATCTGAAGGTGTGTTTATGGTGTTAGGGAGAAGGTACATTGTGGGTTATAATGCTATGAGCAGAGAAAAAAAAGAAAATCTGTAAGACAGATGGCTATTAACATGGCGTAAATACCTTCTTTTTAAATGCGAGGGGAAAAAGGTGTTCCATATATAGTCCTCAGGCTGGAAGCTTTGTGTTTGTAATAGTACCATGGGAATGTGCAAGGATTAATCACTTCCTGTGTGCTCTTTGTAACAGCAGCATCAACAGAACGTGTTCTCAAGAAGTGTTACATTCTTCTTGCATATGATCCTCTTTCTTCAGTTGTACCTCTTCAGATATGCTGAATCATTAAGACCACCCTAGGCATCTTTGCCCCATGTAAATGAAAGGAGCAGTGACCTCTTCATACCTGACCCCTGAGAGTGGGGCATGAAGACGTTTGCCACTGTACCCAGTTGTCTCACCAGCCCTTCGTCACATACCGGAGAGGCAAGGAGGAGGAAGGTGTCAGGGTGTACTGCAGCTGCAGTCTACTGTGTCTCAACCAGGTGCTCACAGAACTGGGGAGCTGTAAATGGCTTCCTGATAGTGTTCCTCAGCTTGCCTTCTCCAAGTAAAACTGCACAGGAGAGTGTCTGGCTTGATACTATTCACATAAGCAAGAGCTTTGGCCTTGCTGCTCATTACAAGAACTCAAATGGCTGAGAATGACCTAATGTATTTCAGCAACTACACTGAAATTAAGAGTTCAGTCTCATATATCCACATTAAGTGGAAAGACAAACAATTTGAGTTATGTTAGCAATGCCTCTGTATTGGAAAGTGTTGATACTTATGCTGATGGGAATTTTCTCTAATTGATCTTCTGTATTCAAGAATCTGTTACTGCAAACTGATATTTCACACCTTCATACCATGGTGATTGTTACTTATTAAGTGCTTTTCTATCATGATGTCTGGGAGTAAAGGGTCCCCAAATACATGTTAATGGTAGTCCATCTCGCCAAGTCAGTTTTTTCAGGATGTGGCTTGACTGAAAACTGATCTCTTGTTAGCTTTGCTTTATAGTTTGACTTGAGACAAATTTAAAAAGTAGTCTCAAATTTTTTTTTTAGTATTTTTAATATGTCATTCAGAGATTCTATTTTTTGGGGAGGAGGAGATAGGTTTTTGGGAGAGGCTTGTTCAACAGGTAGTCTTTGGGTATTTTTGTTGAAAACTGAGTCTCAGGACAAGAGTCAGGTTGCAGCAAAATAGCTTGAGCTCGTACTACAAGGTAAACTGCATGTTTCTATGGAATATATCCTCTGACGAAAGCTTCTTTCTTAAGCAGTCATTCTCTCTAAATAATTAATTCTTTCCAGACACCATTGCTATTTTGTTCTTTGGCAGGTAATTACAAAACTACTCCTCAAAAAGAAAAGAGAAAGCCATGCACCTACAGGAAGGCTTTTAAATGTAGGTCCTGCTTAATCTGGTTTAATCTTTGTTTATCTAAATTCATGTGTGTTTTGAGAGCTCGTTTTTCAACTTTGAAGCACCCTTCTGTATTTATTTCTCTGAAACTTTTTGCTGCTCATCTACTATGAGGGGAAAAAAAACAATGCTGGCAGTGAATTTGTGTATATAAGCTGGAGACTTTTTGAAATACATGCATTTTTGGCAACTGTAGTTGCTGGTTTTAACTGGCAAACTAGTACCACCCTCATAGAACAGTGCCTTGAAAAACACAGCATCGCAAATGATGTTTGTGAATTTGCTCTTTTAAATTTAGTTTATGTTCTGCTGTGTTCAGTTTGAATATAATGCTTTATCTCAAAATAGGCAGTTACAGAATGATGCAATTTTAATGTAGCAGCCTTGTTGCATGAAAAAACTATGAAACAGATAAACTGGAATGGAAGATTTAGGCAGAGGATGTGACTCAGGGATTCAGGATCCCTCCACATTGATAGAGCAGCCCTGGAAAAAGAATTACATCCAGCTGCTGCAAACAGACAGATGGAGAAGAGGCCTAGGATGAAGAAAAAGAGTGAATGGAAGAAAAAATGTCAGAAACATAGGGTGGAGCTGGACTTTTTTTCTGTTTCTGAAAGTCCGAGAGGCAATTTGATTTGGGAATGAGCAAGATCCCAGTAATGGCAAGTGAAGCTTGTGAGTGAGTGAGATGATTCGTTCTCCTGTGTTACTTTCTTATTTTCTTTGTATTTTCAATGAAAACAAAGATAATGTCCTCTGCTGGTGACCTGAAAATTTTTCCTATATTCAGTTAACCCAACCAGTTGATTTTTATAATATATGGGCTGTCCATCTCTTCTCTTTCTTGAAAGATGAATTTCAAAGTAGAGACATAATTTAGAAACCATCACTTTGGAATTCAAGTGGTGTGTCTTCGATTTCGGAGGGCTGGTTTTTTTTCAGCTGAACTATTGCTGATTTCAACTTGAATTTGTAAATGATTTTCAGGTGGGCCCAAAGCTAGCATAATATTGGCACAACCACGCTGTACAAATCCTGAAATGTCTTGGGGGCTTCTTCAGAAGGAAAAGCTGTGTGCAGTGCATAACTGCATTCAAATAGCAACTTGTAGGTTTCATCTAACCCAAGTGGCCTTGGATCCAACCTGTCTCTAATTGTGTGCCAGTACCTGCATAGTTTGGGAGTTCTGATTGTTGTTCATAGTCAAGAAAAGAGTGACATGCTGTGTCAATGACCATGAATGAATTTTTTTTTGCTGCTTCCAAAAATATTTCTAATTATTTTAAGTGCTACTCAAATATCCATATGTAAGATGAGGCTCTTTTAAAGGGAGGCGTTCAAAGTAACTGGTTACTTATGAAAAATATTGTCTTAATTTATTTCACTTCAACACAGTAAGAAAATAGAAATAACAAAATTGTTTACTTAAAAGTCAGCAAAAAAATGAATTCCCTTGCCAAAGAAATATATGCTTATTTTAGTAATGAACTGCATACCCCTAACTGAGTGCAAGAAGCCTCCTTCTCTTTTTTCTAATAATTGTCCCTTGGCACATTCATCTCTGTGTGTTGCTTAGAAGCCTGTCTGGTAATCTTTAGCTAGTTTTAACTCACAGGTTTCTCCATATGCAGGCCAAATGTTACAGAAGACACTGAAAGTTCATGCATGTGTGTGCACACACTCTCAAAGGCTTTAAAATATCCATAGATATCTTTAGAGGGCATATGCTAACAGAAAAAGTTAATATGCTGTGGTGCAGGAAGGAGTTTTGGAGCAAGAGTGAGTTGTTAAACGCATATAAGATGCCTTGAAGAGTAGAAAATTTTGATCTGTGTACTGGTTTCAGGTACCCAGAATCTAGAGTGTTTGGCTTAAGTTACAGGTTTTAATCTAACCACAATTAAAGTATTGCAGGACATTTTAGATCTCACCTGAATGTCGTTGCTGGTTACAGGAGCCTATTCTATATTTTTCCTGCTCTGTGCTGCAACGGTGCTTTCTAATCTAGCATCTTTTTTGATTTGCTTACTCCCCTTAGTGTGCATGGCAGATTTTGTAAATAGAGACATTTTTGTCTCTAGAGACAAGAAGCTGAGACACCAAGTGCCTTCAGGGGCTTTAAGAAGGTCATGGAAAGACTGCCTGAAGTTAGGAGAGAATTCTAATTTCCCTATGTCACATTACTTAGTCAAGCCCACCTTAACATTCACAGGTGAAATTGAGTCATCCGGGATCTGGTGTTTGTTACAAAGGCTGCCTTCCTGTAGCGAGTACAGGAGGCTGTTTGTGATAGGTGCTGGA
Organism: Eubucco bourcierii; assembly: GCA_013396675.1. Lineage (NCBI taxonomy): Eukaryota > Metazoa > Chordata > Aves > Piciformes > Ramphastidae > Eubucco > Eubucco bourcierii. The sequence continues at coordinate 788,884 of VWZE01004432.1, forward strand.
CAAGTCAGAGTTGGTGGTGGTGTAGCATCATACTTCGCTTGAAATTTGATGGCTGTGTTGGACCCGATTGCTGTTGCCTGAAGAAGAATCTGGTGTAAGCAAATACCTGACAGTACCACTGAACATAGTTACTTCTTGTCTTTCCCAGGTTCCTCAGTCAATACCTTTGCTGTGGCGCTGTACTTCTATGACATACCAGAAAACAGAGTGGCATTGGGTGGCTGTTGTGTCACTTGCACATGCATGCACACTCAGTGCTCTCACGTGGATGCATTCTTTCCAAATCCCAAGGTTTACTTCCAGTTCAAATTTGAGGATGAATAATAAAGAACTTGTTCTGATACTTCCATCCTGGTGAAATAATATATCAGTAATTAGGCTTTTACCTGAACACAAAGTTTGTGTTTCTTGTGAAACAACCCTGAGGTACAAATAGCTAATTCTTGACAATGATAAGTCTTGGTTCACTCGCTTACTAGATTAAAAAAATATAGTTTGCTTTACCTCAAATATCTGAACAAATCCACATATCTTCAGTGACTAGAACTGTGTTATGGATAAGGTTCTTCTATAATTAACCTTACCTTACTTCAAATGATTTCTGTCTGGATAACTAGGCTGTGCAGTAGGGCTATGTCACAGCACTGTTGTCCAGCACTAGTCAGTGAGGGGGGCGAAAGAAAAGATTGTCTTTACCTTTCTGAATTAGAACTCTGTTTATTTCTAGCTGAAATGAAAGAAGATACATTAGTTCCTGCAATGGGTACTCAGCTATTTGGTACATGCCACTCTTCAGTGTTCTAACACTCACTCAGTGTGGAGACAGCAGGGACTATGCAGCTGCTGTCCATGTCCTGAGAATGAAAGATATCAGATGAAAGGTTCAGAAACACCTTCTTGTTCAAAGGGAATGCAGGAGCAAATTTTGGATAGAGGGTGATATCACATCCTTGCAATAAGCTGTTATTCTGTTCTGATTGACCTGAAGATTTGGACCTGTTAGTCATGCAGTGGTTTTGAAGATTATTACCAGATCTGGATTTAGGAGGGAATAGGTATGCATAGTTACACTGAGTGAAAGAAGTCCACTGTCGCAGAGACAGACACAGGCATTAGAAAATTGTTAGTATAAAATTTTTAATGTCATCTTAAACTTGAGGGAGGTGACTTTTGCCATTGACCTCGGTCTTCATCTTTGTGTTAGGAGTGGTTTTGGTTTTTTTGCTGCAAGATGCTATAGTGATCTAAAATTGGTCTATTCTGGTCAGCAGCAGCAGTAAATGTAAAGAAATTTACATTGCAAATGAAAAGAAATTTATTGTGAGGGTAAGTTTCAGTTTTGTTGGGCTACTGTGATTAAGTAGCTATCTCTTGTGGCATTACTATGATTGTATTATATTTCTTAAGCAGGGTCAGGACTCTATATGTGGCCTCTCTGTAGAGCTACAAGGTGCAGTTCAGTATTTTGCAATTTAGATATAAAACTGTAATTGCTAAAGTATAACTGAGGGCAAAGTGACTTCTCTTTCAGGAAGAGATTTGGCAAGGGAAGATTTATCATAGTTTTCATGCTCAAGAGAAAATGATTTATTAGATACTTGGTGATGTATTATATACATTCTGCATTGTGGTCTGCACAAAGAAGTTATATTTTAAACTGATTGCACACATCCTTTCAGAGGAGAGAGGCAATGTGTTGGTGGATGTTCACGGGATACTCATTAATGTACTTAGTCATCAGGAGTTATGTCATGATGATCTTTTATAGAATACATAAACCAGCGTGTTTAGGAAAAGAAAATCTTGGATGACTAAAAGATTATATCTAGCAGGCAGAGTAATGACAGATCACCATAGGAAGTTCTTACTGATGGAAGTGGGCACAATGAACTGCATTGGCATTGACATAGATTGTCATAAGCCATATTGAGAGCAGTAGTTTTCCATGCCCTTGGCTATTTCTTGCTGCTAGCAGATTTTGGTCATATTCCAATTTTTTTTTCCCCCCCAATAGTTAAAGGCCTCACAGTAGCAATAATTTAAAGTCTTCTGTGTATTAAACAGCCAAAAAACCCCACATAAAATTAATCTGTCTTTCAATTCCAATAAAGTGGAAAAAAGCAGAAATGTAGTTTCTTGCCTCCACAGAGGCTGTTGGCATTTTCCAGTAGTCAGAAAAACAGCCAGTGTGAACAGAGCAATTTGTGTTGAAAATACAGATCTGCAGTGTCAGTGGTATCTCGTTCTGAACAATCTTGTCAACGCAAGGAAACAACATATTCTGCCTGAAGTAATATGTGGATTGTAAATCATACATTACCTCGAGGAAACTCCTTGTCCTATGATTAACTTACACAAATCTAATTTTTGAAGTCATGACATTAGCAAGTACTTTCCACATTGCCAAAGCTATAAAGCCCTAGGAATCCTAGAGAGAGAAGGGTTTTGGTAAGAGGCCAAATATTCCGAGCACCTTGTATGTTTTCGCATGTGTGTGCTTATTTGTGTGTGTATCTCTCTCTACATATGTATCTGTATATGTACCAGAGAGAAAAGATTCTGCATCTTAATTAGGCTCTTAGATCTGTACACCAAACATTACCTATTGTAGTGCAACAATAATGCAGGGCATAAGAACTTAGACTAATAGGGAAAACAAAAGTTTTCTTTGAATGCAGGTATTTATTGACCTAGTTTTGTTTTGTTTTTGAGAGAACTATGTTCCTTGTGAAGAACTCTCTTCATTTACCTACAAATAAAAGGGGAAAACCCTTAAAAGATAGCCTGCCCTTGAAGTAACCCAATACAGATAATGGCAGGCTTTGGTTTTTTGACATAGATTTTCTCCTTTCTCGACAGGTAAATCAAGTAAAACATGTTTGTTGAGTTGACACAGAATTCGTCAAAATAATGAGGCCATTGTGTAAACAGAGTATTTTCTGTCTTTACTTGGCAGCAGAAAGGTGATTTTTATTATATCAAAGCAAACAGGTTCTTTAAAACAGATGGATCCAGTGCTTCACTGCATTTTTTAAGCATTGTGAATGGCTCATTTCACCTAACATAATATTATCTATGTTTTTCCTATAATAGAAGTATTGTCTTCCTTAATGGAATTAAACTTGAAATGTAGGTGTTTGGGGTAGGAATAGATATGTGATATATGTTTTACGTAGGTAAGAAAGAAAAAGAGCTCAAACGCCAAGATCAGAGTTAGAGCAGTGTAATTGAACAGTTTGAGTATATATAATGTGATAAATGTGACAAAAATGATTTCAAAAAACCTTCCATGAAAGGATCCCCATGAAGAACAGTAATGCTGGAATGGGATTTTTATATAGGATTTGTTTTATTCCGATTTGGCAACCAGAANAGTGCTAAGACCAAAATTCAAGCTTTCTTTAAAACTCATTGTAAATGGGGTATTTGGTGGAGACTGTGAACTGTTTTAATACATATTCCATCATTCTGCGCTGCATTTTTTTCCTTGTTTTTATTCACTTCAGTATACTGAATGATTGAAAATCCAGCTACAGCTAGCATAGGCTTCATTGTTGGAGCTGAAGCCTTAGATGTGCACTGAATGGCAAGTGGTGTACCCAGAGAACCTGATGCTGTCTAAAGGAAGAGAAAGACTGGGGTAGTTGGATGAATACTTAATTCCTTATATCTGTTTTATGTCTCTAGTCAGCCTGAAACCACAGATTTCCTAGTGAAAGAGTTATATGGTCTTTCCAAGAACTCTGTTCACTTGCAAAAGAAAGGATTGGCTTCTATGTAAAGTGTCAGCAGTGAGGGGAAAAGTAGGAAAGAAGAAAAAAGATATTGCATGGGGATTGCAGCAGCCAAGCTAGCTTTAAGAAAATAACATTCCTACTGGCATAACCTCTTGGCCTATAATAAAGATGGAATCCTCACATGACAGAATACTCCATTCCCCTGCATCAGAAAAAAGACACTGTCTGGCAACAACTTTTGGTTGCCCAAAGCAGTAATTACCAACACTCCAGCACGAGACAAGAAGTTGTTTCTTTCTGTTCCATAAATTCTGTGACAGGGATTTAGTCACCCCCTCAATAAATGCTCACATTAAATGCCTGTGCAACTATAAGAAAAAAAACCCAACACAACCAAACCCCAAACAACTAACCAAGCCAAAATAAAAACTAACCCTTTCCCAAAGAAACAAACTTTTTTACATTTTAGGGTACTATCTGCAGATTCTGTCTGTTTTCTCCCATCTGTCATTTATTGCAGCCATAGGCTTCCATATTTAAACAAAAGTCACTGTAATTTACCACTTAGCAGTCATCGTTGCTTATGTCAGCAATCAAATTTTTTCCGACAGGAGAAGGAAATTGATATTTTGCTTTGTGTTTGCAGGGATTAACGCATATGGTTACCATACTAAACTGCAGTTCCAGTGTTTAAAAAATTTTTTTTTGTTTGTTTAAATTGTTACATGAATAACTTAATACTTCTGCTCATTTGGGATAGCTATGGAAAGAAAAGGGAACATTATATTTGATCCCTTACGCTTAGAGGAAGGAAAGGCAAAAGCACCATAGCTTGGCATGGAAACCCATCTGGTTAATTCAGTGGAATAATTCCCTTTTGACCATCTTTCTGATTGTTATGTTATAACATATACTGTTTCTTTTTCCAGTCTGGCCTCTTGTACATAAACACAGATACAAGTGAGAAATTGAAAGATTCCACTTAGGAAGAATCTGATGCATTTGTGCCAGTAGCTTTGGTCCTACAACTTGATATGGATTTTTCAAAAAGCAGTATAGAAGTATAGTTGATAATGCATGAGTCCTCATCTTTCATTCTCTCTCTCTCCTAATCATATTTTTTCATTAGTCTTTTCTTTATTTTACCAAACTATTTTAAAGCAGCATTATTTTGATACTTACTACAAGTGTACTCAAACAAGTTATGAGGATCTTGCATTTGTTGAAGGCATTTCCACTGATTTGCCAAAAAGGTCTTTGCATTTATGTTAAATTTTAAGCTTACCCCCTTTTTTTAATTTAAATTTATTCAGTGCTGGACATTTACAGTGTCAGAACTGTATTGTAAGTCAAACTCCTTAACATGAGATATGGATCCAACCAAATGAAGTTATAAAGAAGGCATCTCATCTTTGTGACTCTCAGACTAGCTATCATGCCTTTATTTTCCCCAGCCGTGCATTATGGATGCAAATGAGCATGTAAATTATGTAAATGTAAATTATTATTAGAATAATAATTTAAAGTCTTTTAAAGTGCTTCCAACTATAAACAGACACAGTCTTTTATGTCTGCTCTCCATTATAATTCCCATTTTAATTGGAACACTAAAGCTGGACCCTTTGATTCTTGGTTTTGGAAATCAGTGTAAACTTTTTACCTTGATTTATGTTTTGGTGATTGAAAATTGTGTTTTAAATAAGGCAGAAGGGAAGTTTGGATCTTGTGACCATACAACTTCTTTATCAGCATTTAAATTTATGCTATACAACAGCCCTCTCTCTGAGATGAGACAGAGAGGAGCATACATTTTCTTCCTTTTCATGATAGAGCTCAAGTTTCAATCAGTAAAGTAGCACAATATAATTTTGACAAAAATCACACAAAAGATTTTGTGTTCATTCCAGCAAAGAATAAAAGAATTTAATGAAACCTTAAAATCTGCCGTGAAATAGAGCTGTCATCTTCACTGATGTCACTTGTAATCTGTGTTTTCCACTGACTTAAAAATAACATGGATGAAGCCCTGAGATCAATAGATCCATTTCATCCTCTTGACTTAAGCACCATACTACAACACAAACACCATTCTGACTATTCTTGGTGTTCATCGTCGGTTGTGCTAGGTTTTTCTCTCCCTTCAAAACTGTGTGTATTAAAATAATAATTTTATCCAGTTTGAACAGCCTGAGTTTTGAATAAAAGCCCTCCATTTGTAACCAAGGTCAACCACAATATTTTTCTGAGGTGTGTATCACAGAGTCATAGAATTAGTCAGGGTTGGAAGGGACCACAAGGATCATCTAGTTTCAGCCCTCCTGCCATGGGCAGGGACACCACACACTAGATCAGGCTGTCTAGACCCTCACCCAGCCTGGCCTTAAACACCTCCAGGGATGGGGTTTCCACCACCTCCCTGGGCAGCCCCTTCCAGGCTCTCACCATCTTCATGGTAAATAACTTCTTCTTAACGTCCAACCTGAATCTACCCATTTCTAGATTGATTCCATTCCCCTTAGTCCTGTCACTACCTGATACCCTAAAAAGTCTCTCCCCAGTCTTCTTGTAGGCCTCCTTCAGATACTGAAAGGCTACAATAAGGTCACCTCAGAGCCTTCTCCTCTCCAGACTGAATAGCCCAAACTCCCTCAGTCTGTCCTCACAGGAGAGATGCTCCAGGCCTCTGGTCATC
>VWZE01004432.1:795345-823705 GCA_013396675.1 Eubucco bourcierii
TCATCCTCATGGCCCTTCTCTGGACACCTTCCAGCACATCCGTATGCCTCTTGTAATAGGGGCTCCAGAAGTGGACTCCAGGTGGGGTCTCATCAGTGCAGAGTAGAGGGGAAGGATCACTTCCCTCGACCTGCTGACCACACTTCTCTTGATGCAGCCCCAGATCTGGTTGACTTTCTGGGCTGCAGGAGTGTGTGCACACACACACACACACACACATTTTATTATATAAAAATAATATATATATATAAAAAAATATAAATATATATATATAATTTATCTATATAAATAAGAAAATTTATATATATAAAATTATATATATATGGAAATTATATAAAATTATATACATATATATATATAAAACCATGATGATCTTAGAGGTCTTTTCCAACCAAGACAGTTCTTTACTGCCTGCTGCAGGACAGTGCTGATTTAAGAAAACCTGATAGCTCTCTGCGTTTTCCTAAATAAGAGATACAAGGTCAGAACTGAGCCCTAGGTAGACTGATGGCTCAATGTATGCAGCTTTGCCTAGACATTCCCATCTGAAATTCTTCTTCCTTACAGAGAGGGTTAATGAAACTCAGGATTCTGCTGGAAGAAAGAAGCCTTTCCATACAGCACTAACAAGACTTTCTTTTGACACAAATATGCTTAATCACCCAACGTGCAACAAGTAAAATCATTCAAATTAATGGTGTTCAGCCAAATGTAACAACATAAACACTGAGAGGCTTGAGTTACACATTCTTCCAGAAAGAGTAAAACCAGTTTTTTTGGTTAACTTGTGCAATTGAAAATTGCTAGTGTCTGTGTTTAGGTGCCAACAAGTGAACATGGGCGCCTCTTGTCTGATCAAGACTGTCGCCTTCTGTGTCCTTCAGGAAAAGAGAAGCGCCAGACACCACAAAAGGTGACATTTGAGCAGGCAAGGTGCTGAGCTGAGTCCATTAATCTCTTATAAGCCACACTGACTTTTTAAAGAATGATTTTCTTGAGCAGAGAAAGAAATAAATCTCCCAACAGCTTACCAGATACTGTGAGGAATGGAAACAGAATGGGTAGTCAGAGGCCAGTGATGGATTAAAATTTTTGTTACCAAGAGACAGAATAAGCAAATACGTTTCATCCTGAACATGACCACGTGGGGATGAGTTCTCAAAGGACAGTCACTCAGTAGGCCTTTTGGCTTCTATGTATTGGGATCAAGCTGCCTAGACAATTCCAATTTTTAGACAACTGTCAGAACCAAATTACCGAATCACTTATTTGTATATGGATTTTTTTTCCTGATTACCAAGCTCTTTTTAATATGTCTGGGAAGATTGTTTAAATATTTGATCTTACATCAGTCTAAAGTTTATCATAGAATCATAGAATGGTGAGGTTGGAAGGGACCTCAAGGATCATCTAGTTCCAACCTCCTGCCATAGGCAGGAACACCTCCCACTAGTACAGGTTGCTGAAGGCCTTGTCCAACCTGACCTTGAACACCTCCAGGGAGGGAGCAACCACAACCTCCCTGGGCAACCTGTGCCAGTGTCTCACCACCCTCACTGCAAACAACTTCCTCCTAACATCCAGTCTAAATCTTCGTTCTGCCAGTTCAAACCCATTGCCCCTTGTCCTGTCATTGCAAGACCTTGCAAATAATCCCTCCCCAGCCTTCCTGTAGGCCCCCTTCAGATACTGGAAGGCTACTCTAAGGTCCCCTCGAAGCCTCCTCTTCTCCAGGCCGAAGAACCCCAACTCTCTCAGCCTGTCCTCATAGGAGAGCTGCTGCAGCCCTCTGATCATCCTCGTGGCCCTCCTCTGGACCCTCTCCAACACTTCCATGTCCTTCCTGCGCTGAGGGTTCTAGTTATCAGCCAGAACTGTTCATTGCTTGAAGTATCTGTGGTAAGCAGCCATTATTCCTGCTTGAAAGTGTTTTCTTATGAAATTTTCATTTGCTTACTGTCACACCTGCACAGGATATATTCCAGCAGACTTTCAGAAGTGGTTGTCGTAGGGTGTTGCTTTGGGAGGAACACAGTTCTGTCTTCTCTGGCACTGCATTTGTTACACAGGTACATGTATTTCTTGTCCTCTCATGTTTGGCATAGAACAGGAATGTGCCCTTACTGAATCACAGAAACATTCAGGTTGTAAAAGACCCTGAGAAGCACCAAGTCCAGCTGATAACTCTACTCTCAAGGTTCATCCTAAATCATATCACTAAGCAGCATATCCAGATGACCTTTAAACACATCCAATGTTGGTGACAATCACCTCCCTGGGCAGCCCATTCCAATGCCTGGCCACTCTTGCTGGGAAATTTTTTTTCCTAATACCTAGTCTAAACCTACCCAGTCATAGCTTGAGACCATTCCTTCTTGTTCTATCACTAATTACCTGTGAGAAGAGACCAGCACCATCCTCTCCACAATGTCCTTTCAGGTATCTGTAGACAGTGATGAGGCCTCTCCTCAGCTTCCTCTTTTTCACACTAAACAGCCCCAGTTCCTTTGGTCACTACTGTGCAAGGATCACATAAAACCTCTTTCCATCTATACTTAATGAAGGAACTCATTAGTTCTATTATTTTTTCCTTTACCTTACTATTGAAAATTTGGTTTCTCCTACTTACAACCACATCAAGAACTTCTTCTTCTTTTTAACTTGTCTGTCACTATGTAACATCCTAAAAAAAAGGGGTATGCTACTTTTTATCACTTACTGCTCTTGCTTGCAAGGTGCATAGAGCATAAGGCAGAAACCTACAGAAGTCAGGCAAAGGCACTGATTGATGTAACCATTGCAGACATCTCAGTAAATGTTTTAGTTGGCTGTAATGGCCAAGAGGCAGGTTTTGTTAGAGACAACTGCAGAAGTCTTTGATCTTTTTTTTCACCTTTATTTTCCAAGTGTCTTGGGTATTTACCTTTACTCCTAGCAACTGCAGCAGAGATCCATATATGTCTGACCAAGACAATAAGTCTGTATAAAGCGTTTCTCTTCTCTTCCTTCCTTTTCAATTCCAGGAAACTACAAATAAACAAACAAAACCACATGTAAGATTACCTTTCTACCTGCCCAGATCCCTCAGGGACTCACACAGCAATTCTATACTCATGATGTCAGTATCATTATATAGGTATAATCTGAAAGATATCTTCTCCAGTAATTCCCAAATTCCCATGCAAGTTCATCCAGCCCTGGCAGCATTGCAGCTCCTCCTGTCAGATACTGTTCTCAGGAGGTGTTTCCAGATGTTATAAAATTACAATATATGTGCCTTATTTATATAAATCACCTTTATTAATATATATGTGTGTGTATATATATACACACACACACACACACACATGCTATATATATAAATATAATAAAATATCCTCTCTAACTGAATGAAAAAGTTAAGTTTAAATCTTTACTAAGTTCACCTGAAGCTTTCTGGAGTGTTCTAACAATAGACACATGTATTTATGTGCTGGGCCCAATCCTGTTTAGTATCTTTATTGATTATCTGGATGAGGGGATTGAGTCCATCATCAGTAAGCTTGCAGATAACACTAAGTTGGGAGCATGTGACCATCTGTTAGAGGGCAGGAGGGCTCTGCAGAAGGACCTTGACAGGCTGGATAGATGGGCAGAGTTTAAGGGCATGAGTTTTAACAAGTCCGAGTGCCAGGTTCTGCACTTTGACCACAACAACCCCATGCAGTGCTACAGGCTGGGGACAGAGTGGCTGGAGAGCAGCCAGGCAGAGAGGGACCTGGGGGTACTGATCAACAGTGACTGAACATGAGCCAGCAGTGTGCCCAGGTGGCCAAGAAGGTCAATGGCATCCTGGCCTGTATCAGGAATAGTGTGGCCAGCAGGAACTGAGAAGTCATTCTGCCCTTGTACTCAGCACTGGTTAGGCCACACCTTGAGTACTGCATCCAGTTCTGGGCCCCTCAATTTAACAAAGATGCTGAGATGCTCACATGTGTCTTGAATATCTTGAATCTAAAAAATGGAATGCCCTGAATATAAAAAATTAGATCTAAACTTGATTTGAAATTGTGTGGGAATCTAGTGTCACATCTGTGATTCTGAGGAGATATGACATGGTCTACAAAGCCTCGAATTTGAGTCTTTGAGGTACTCATGTTTGAATATGTTGTTTTGGGTTTTGTTGAGCTGAGGAATCAAAGGGCCTTGACATTGTCAGTAATTATGGAGTAGTCTCCTACCTGATCTAGCTGACAGAACATTGTTGGTGATTCTGATCAATGCTGCTCCAGTACACCTTGACTAGTCATTGGCATGCATAGGAAAAGAAAGTGGCTACAGACTCTTGAGTTTTTGTTCTCTGCCTTTTTTCCAGTGTAGTTGGCTGTTGCTCGTCCAGGAGCTGGTCTGTTTTGGCAGTGATTACATGATGGATGTAGTGAGGGACTGACTGCACACTGTCTGCGTGCTGCTGAGGCTTAATTCATTTCTGTTTCAGCTGCATGTCCCTTTAGCTGTTGAAAATCCACTGAGGGACATTTGATGCTTTTGAAATCCTACAAATACAATTATGGTAAGAGTTTTGTTAGGTTATGCAAAGGATTACCAAGGAGGTCTTTGATTGTGCTAGGTGCTGGATAAACAAAGAGGTGTGGATCATCAGTAGCTAAGGAGCTCACAGTCCAAATAAAGCAAGGGTAGGGTGGGGTAGAGGTATCAGACAAAAGCTGTGTGAACGTGGTATTTGGGATAAATGTCATTTCCACAGTTCTTGGCTTCTGCAGTTACCCACACTGTTTGAGGAGTCCAGTGGTGGAGGTACAGTTTCCTGTCCCTACTCACTGGGTGTACCTCCCCAGGAAGGACTCAAATAATTTTAGAGCACTACTCTCACTGCAGAGCTCCAAGGTGATGGGAACGGATGTCTGCTTTTGCCCAGTGGTGGGTGGAGAATATTCATCAGTCTCCTAGGTTCTGTCAGTGTGTGTCCTGGCTTGACTCCAGACTGTGCTGTGTCTAAAAGGTTAATTTCCATTAAATGAGAATGTCCTTGGCCTTGACTACTTTCTCTGCAGACTTGCTCATGGGAAATTTGATACTGGGCGGTAGTTGACTAGAGCCAATGTATCTAGGGTGGGTTTCCTTTCTGTGGATAAACAGAGCACGTGTATCTCCAGAAACAGGAGCTTGGCATCTTCTGACAGCATTCAGTTCGCTTACAGCAATCAAAGGTGGTTATTACAGAGGTTCAATACTCTGTATAAACAATCTCTTTGTGTTTCCCAGCCTATTGATGACTAATGCACATCTCCAGCTGTGGTATTCCAGCTGACTGAGCTAGTTGTCTGTTTATGAGTTTGTGCTGTTCCTTTTACTATCAAGAAGCATGGGTTAAAGAACTATGCAACCTATTTCTGCACTCTGCTTTGGTCCTGTAATATCCATATATGATGAATTTGTGTTCCTGAGTGCTGATACTTCTGTTGCAGTTGTATCTCTTTCAGTGTCCATGAAATCTCTTCGGTCTTTAATCCCTTTTTATTGTTATTTTTTTCTTATGGTAGACTCTTTAGTTTTAACAACTATGTTTGGTAGTATTTGCAGCTATGGTGCAGGTTTTGGTTGTTTTTCGCAGCTGTTAGGGGTGGCAAGGCCTGAACTCTGCTTCAACCTGTATTCCCAACAGCAGCACTTGCAGGTTTGTCTTTCTGTTTAGGATGCTGGTTAGTTTAATTCTCTGCTTGATTCATACACATACTGATACCAAGAACTATGGAATTTTGGCTCTAAATCTGAGTTTAATTTAACTGTGACAGAGTATCCTTAATCTAACTTAATCTAACAAGTTTTCAGTAGTAGCTTTCTAATCAGTGGAACAGTTGAGAGTTGGAATTTTTGTGGTAATCCCAGAAAGCTGTAAAACTGTACTTCAGGCATCAGTACTGCAGTGCTACAGAAATCTGCTCTCGCATCTTGGATGAGTCAAAGCAAACTGAGCTGATAGAAGTTAGTTTCTCATAGCTGGTTACACAAGTGGTGCTTTACATCTGGTAGCCTCCATCATGGCAGCCAATGATTATCTAGTATAAAGTTAACATTTCACTGCTGCTACTGTGCTATACCAACCCTGTCTTTAAGGAGCAAGAGACTTGGCAAGATGAAGAGTTCGCAACTCAAGGTGGAGAATTTGCATCTATCATTATCTGCATTTTTGTGGCCACAGACGTTTTTAGTTGATAGCACCATTAGTCATGCTGAAAAAAAATATATTATTGTACTATTATTATTATTATGCTATTGAATAACCCACTTAAGGACAAATATAAAAGCTATCTTGTTTTATTTCCATTATAAAATATTGTTGTGTCACACTATGAAAGACTCATCAGAGACTAAAATTGTACTTTAAGTGCTATTATGGTACTTGAAAACTGGAAGGACCAAGAATAAGACTGGGATCCCATTCAAGTAATGTTTTGTCATCACAGAGAGTCAGGGATCCTGAATCATTTTTCCAAAAGGTTAGGTTTGAGGTCAGAACCCAAGTTATTTTCTCACATGTGCTTTCTAATTGCCTTCAATTCAAGTTTGCTTGAATAAGATGTAAAAGCTGGGAACAGAGCTCAATAAACATTATCCACCTCAGCACAATAGCAAATTTGTTATTGCTTTCTGAGGAAATGAGTTTGAATCTTCTCAACTGCTTGTTTTAGCATGTGCTGGTAGGATTCTTTCTGTTGTACTTTCTCATATACATGCTTCAAGGAATGGGTTACTGTTGGAGTGTGCATTTCTCATTTACCAAAATACCATGTCATATGCCCCCTTGTTCTTCGGATCTGGCTTTTAAGAATTTGTATTTTCACTGGCTTCAGCCTTAATGCTCATCATTGTAACTGTCCCTGCTTGATGTACACTTCACATGATTTTAATCTTCACAGTTGTGGGAGTTCCATTGTGAAAAACATGCTATTAATGTCCTCCAACCATTGTTCAAACATTACCACCTTAATAAAAAACAAAACAAAATAACTTTTAAATGTTCTCATGGTGCAGGCAAATCCATTCTGCTTTTTGCTTTCAGTTCTCAGCCTGTAGGCAAACACTGCTTTTAAAATCTGTCGCACAGTGTGATTGATCACTTTCCAGGAAAACAAAACTCAAGTCATTTTAAAAGTAGATGCATAATGGATTAACCAGAGTTGCCACATAAAAAAGAAATATCTTATTCTTTTCTACTGTCAGAGGAGCTGATACGCTCTGTTTAGCAGTAAAGCTTCCTGAAAAGCTCCAGTATTCACTGGCTGCTTAGGCACAAAAACTAGGTATAAAACAGGAAAGAGAAGTTCAACCCAAAATGTAGGAATCTTCTGTTCTTCAAAGTGTTGTATTAATAAGAGAAATATGTTTGAAAAGCAGGCCTCTGTAAATGTGTCAGGACAACCGTCTAGTTGTGCAGCACGTAACAGTATTAAGTAAGCATGAGAGTGAAAACCTGACTTTGTTGAATTCAGTAGAGATTTTGTAGTTGACTTCCAGGATCCAGAATTTTACACAGTTGAAAAAGTGTAGCTTCATGAGGTTACAGTTTTGAATTCAGACAGGACTGACTCAGTTGTCAGGAAGATACACTGAGCTTCTGCTGAAAGTTTTTGGTTAACATCTAGATAAAAAGAAGCCTTGTCTCTTCTGAGAGTAGCCTTAAAGACTGTACTCTTACATGTCCAGGTATACCTGGACAGTTTGCCACTTCTAAAAACACTGAACTCAATTCCTTCACCATATGCTGTGTGTTGTATATGTGTATTTCTCTCTAATTTCATCCTATTTATAGAATGATTACATTGGAAGGCACCTCTAAAGGTCATTTAGCTCAAATGCCCTGCAGTAAGCAGGGACATCCTCCATTAGATCAGGCTGCCCAGAGCCCTGATGGGCCTCACCTTGAATAATTCGAAGAGTGGGACCTTGACTGTGTCCCTAGACAACCTGTTCCACTACCCTTGTGATAAAGACCTTCCTCCTAATTTCCAACCCTCATCCTATCACTGCAGGCCTTTATAAACAGTCCCTCTCCAGCCTTTTTTTAGACCCCTTCCAGATACTGAAAGGCTGCTATTAGGTCTCCCTGGAGCCTTCTCTTTCCAGGCTGAACAACTCCAGGTCCCTCAGCCTGTCCTCACAGGAGAGATGTTCTAGCCCTCTGATCATCTTTGTGGCCCTTTTCTGGACCTGCTCCATCAGGCCCATGTCATTCTTGTGTTGAGGGTACCAGAGCTGCACACTGTACTCCAGGTGAGGTCTAAGCAGAGCAAAGCATAATGGCAGAACCACCGCTCTTGATCTTCTGACCACACTTCTTTTGTGCAGTCTAAGATGCAGTTGACCTGGGCTGTAAGTGCACACTGTACTTAGTTGTGTCACAGAAGTAAAGAAATCAACACTCTTAACAAATAAAAAAAATGCTTAAAAAAGCTCCAAAAGATGGAATATGATAGTGACTATCAATGTCACATTTATAGGCTACCCTGATTAAAAAGACTAACAAAATGCTGAGGAGCTGCTTTCTGGAAATTAGACCTCTTTATTTCACCCAATTTTGGATATCTCAACCCTCCACATCAGACATGGAAATAGAAGTTTTATTCATGTTCTCCAATTACTTTTAATAAATCACTGAGCTAATCAGTCAACCACTGCAGTTAACTTACAAAAATCACTATTTTCTACTTATGTCCAGCAGTATTCACAACTGTTTGATCAGTGTTCAAATTTAATCATTGCATTAAAAGGCAAGAGAAAACAGGACAGTTAGTATTTCCCTGTGAGCCACATGTACTTTACCTTCTTCAAAGTCCATAATTTAGAGTCTACAATCCAGTGCCTGAAAAAAGGACCCTGTTTACATACAGTGTGTTAGCAGCCAGATAAATGAGGCAAACTTTTTCAGCAAGACTTACTTCCGAATGGGAATGAAACCCATCTCAAGGACTTCCCAGGAACCTACAGCTTCTCTACTGTAACAGCTCACTGTGCCATTTTCTTAGCCTGTTTTCCTGAACTTTATTGATGCTTTTTGGAGGGAAAAACCCTCTGTTTATTTTGTGTTAGTTCACAATACAAGAGTGAGTTATTGTGCAAGTAACTTACTCAGCAGGATGTGCAGAGACATGCTTACATCAGCTGAGGTAGAAGCGATTCTGTCTCAGTGACAGGTGTCTGTGACTGATGTCAGTTAACTGTGTTATGGGGCTGACTTCCAGAAAAACAAAACTATAAACCTCCAATGAAAAAAAAAAAAAATCCATTGGTGTAGACCAGTTCTGAAGATCATAGGATCATAGAATGTTAAGGTTGGAAGGGACTTCAATGATCATCCAGTTCCAACCCTTTGCCATAGTCAGGGACACCTCCTGCAACTACAGGTCACTCAACGCCTCCTCCAACCTGGCCTTGAACACCTCTAGGGAGGGAGCAACCACAGCCTCCCTGGGCAACCTGTGCCAGTGCCTCACCACCCTCACTGGAAAGAACTTCCTCCTAAAATCCAGTCTAAATCTCCCCTTTGCCAGTTTAAACCCATTGCCCCTTGTCCTGTCATTGCAAGACCTTGTAAATAATTCCCCCCTCCCAGCCTTCCTATAGGCCTCCTTCAGATACTGGAAGGCTCTGAAGGGGGCCTACAGGAAGCATATATATATATATATATACACACACACACACACACACACACACACACACATATATGACAATGTATACATATACATATATATACACATACATATATACACACACACACACACTATGAGGCTATATATATACATTATGATATTCTTTTGCCAGGTTATTGTGCTCAGCAATTTATGTGTTTGATTTAACCTATAAAGAAAATAGAGATAAATGATTCAGAGTCAGACAATGACAGCAATTAATTTAATCTGTAAATGCTTTTACAGTATTTCAGTGTGGTACTGTTCTCATTTTGCAAAGCCACATTGCCCTTTACATATGCCTTATCCTAATGTAGGGTGTTGTAATTCCTATTCTTTAGAGCAGGATATGAAAACAGAGTGAATGGATGACAGCATTCTTGGATAGCCAGCATTATCATTCTTGAAGTCTTCCTGTGGTTCAAGAAGTCAGCTGAAAAAAAGAGCAAATTATGCCAATAGTTGTAGCTGATAGTCTGACCACTTGTGTGCCTGGCACAAATTTGGGTTCTTGTGCATTCACAGTTCAACTTAATTTTCTTTTTCCTGCAGGAGATTGTGTCAGTAATGGATTTTTCTTTCAAGTGTTTGCTTAGGGAGGTTACAGTATGAAAGAATTCTTCTGTATGTATTCAGTTTGCCATAAAAATTAGAACATTGTGGTATTCTGGAGGTTTGCAGTGTGCAGAAAGTAAAATATATTTTTTTTAATTTTTTTTTTTTTAACTGAATGAAACCTCTTTTAAAACATGCTTCAATGATTATCTCTGAAAACCTATTTTGCAAGGACCTATAATATCATATCCCTTTTCAAAAGGTAAAATCACAAGTTTATTCACAGTGTTCTCCATGATCTGTTTCCCAGGCTCAGGTTTTCAAAGTGAGTTTCCTTTAAAAAAATGCTTCTCTGTCTTGCAGTTCAATTTCCTGTAGTACTGGTTATGCTGAGAATCACACACACAGTATTCTCTGAAAGTTTGTGGATCGTGATGTGCAACCTATGTTGGGAGGGGTAGAGGAAAAGGAGGGAGGGCGAAGGTTCCTTCCGTTCTTAAAAGTAATTGTCCTGATGTGATGGAAATAGCAGTCATCTGCCTAGCAGTGGAAAGTCTTTAGCTTTAAGGAAATCTACAGCATTGTCACTTCATTACAGTTGCTAGCAACCTCATGCTGGACAGCAGCTTTGATGAGACTGATAAAGGCAGGGTTACTGGAACAACAGAAGTGCTCAGGGAACCATAGTTACAAAGATCTTGGTGTAGCTACTGCAGAGAAAACTTAATGGTCTTACAAACCAGTGATGAGTGGCATCCTTCAGGAGTCAGTCCTAGGGCCAGTGCTGTTTAACATCTATATCAGCAATATGGACAGAGGAATCAGTGCATCCTCAGTGAGTTTGCAGATGACACCAAGCTGTGTGGCACAGTCGACTTGGTAGAAGGCAGAGATCCATCCAGACAGACCTGGACAGGCTGGAGAGGTGTGCCCAGGCCAACCTCATGAAATTCAACAAGACCTTATGGTCCTGCACCAGGCTTTTGCAAGTCTAAGGTAAATTCAGAGCTAGTGTTGGGTGGATTCATATTCTAGTGCTGTTTAAGCATAAATTAGATCAGATTTCAACCCTGGGTTTTATTAAACCTTATTTCCACTTTACCAAGAAAACTCAAATTAATCACTACTGGTCTTGTGGTTGCCATGACTGAATATCTAAAGCAACTGAAGTGTTCATTACTCAGCAGATTTCAAACTGAGCCATTAACTTCCTTCCATTTCAAAGAATACTTGCCTTATATTGCTGCAGTTCTACATTTATTTTTTTCATGTTTTACAATGCTACATTGTTTTCCCTAAACTTGTATAGGGTGCACTGCAAATACGGTATTTTGCTTGCTTTCAAACATAGAGAATTATTCTTACCATGTAGACTTTCAAACCACCAGACAACAAATGATAATGGGTGCTTCTTTCCACATAGATCAGTGCATCTCTCTCCTTTTTTCCCTGCTAATTATTCCTTAGATACATCTGGTACCTTTCTACCTATCTGTCAAATTTCCATTTCTGTTTTATTAGCTGAACACCTGCATGCCAGCTGAGTATGTGCAGACATTCCTGAATATCAGGAGTGTTATTGCCAGCCTGACTTGTAAGGAACCTCAAGTGTGGTAAGATTATCCTTACTTCCATGTTATTAATTTACAGATTAAAAAAGCCCATAAATTCTGATACTTAAGTCGCTGGCTTATCTAAGTACTAGCTTATTAAATCCCTGGTACTTAAAACACACTACAAGTAAAATACAGTATTAAGTACAGCAATATATTTATAGTGTTCTTGCTTCTCTTCTTTATTCTCTTGGTTTCACTTTGTGAAAAGCTAGCCTGGGTGTTCTTCTGGACCATTAGCTGTCTCAGAATAAGTTGAACTCAAAAGATGCTTCTTGAAAATCTCTGAGTAAGCTGAAAAATCCATGTTCAATAGAAAACCTATTTTGAAATATGTCAGGCCAGTTGCTTATGTTTTAACCTCATTGAAATCTTTGCCACAATATAAACCACACTCTACAAAGAGGGTGAGTCAGATAATGCTTTCACCAAACTAGGAACCATCTTTTAAATGAGATGTAACACTGGAAAGAACATTGTACTACTAAAATATAAACCAATTAAAAATATACTAATTAGGGAAAAAAAGAAAAAAAGACTTGCAAGATTATCTGGGGTTTTCTTCTAACTGAGCTAATAAAAGATATTTGCTCTCTTTCCAAATCCTGCTGCATGTAATAATCACCATTCCATGTTCTTGATTGTTATTCTAAGGGCTGCTTGTAAACAGAAGCAGTGTTTCTACCCTTGAATCTCACTAGATTAATAGGAATCCTTTTTTTGTTTCGGGCCCTTTATTTGTGAAATAGGGTTGATAGCATTTCCAGTTGGGCTTCATCTGCCTGCTTGTGCCACTGTCTGCCCAGTGGAGCTTTCTTTGTTGTGGCACTGTACTGCTACTTGACAGGAATTGTACAATGTTCCTTGCCCATTGCTACTGCTCTCTGCTAACTCTACCTTACATACCCACTTTCTGCAGCTCTCAGCTCCCACTGCCACTCTTTAGCCCATTCCCACAGTGCTACTTTCCTTTTAATCATCTGTGCATTTCCTAGCTGTCAGTTCTGCTGGTTCTGTCAGTCCCCTCATGCCTTTGCTGATTTTGGTCTGATTTCTCAGTTCTGTGGTTTTGTGGGTTTTTTTTTGTTTGTTTTGTTTGTTTTTTTTTTTTGTTGTTGTTGTTGTTGTTGTTATTGCTGTTTGGTTTTTTGTTTTTTGATTTTTTGTTGTTGTTGTTTTATTTTGTTTTTCTCTCCCTTGCTATCATCCAAGGTAACCCAGAGAGTGGCTTTTTTTTTTTTTGTCTTCTGTTCAAAATTTATCTTCCTTGTCTTTTCTTTGTCTTCCTTTCCCCTGTTTTACAAATCTTACTTTCCAAGATTTATCATCTGAGGTTGTGTCACTAGGGAGTTTACACTGTAGATGCAAAACTCATTGGGCAGAGGGAGCGTAAGTGAGGTGAGAGATGGTCAAGTCATGGGTGATGACAGTAGGTTTTGAAAGAGAAGGTGCAGACTGAATACCAAGTAAGGAGCTGTTGAGTATTATCCACTACCATGTAAATGAAACCATAGGAGACTTGAGGATCTTTGAGGTCTCTTCCAACCTTGGAGATACTATGATACTGTGAGATTGAAATGACACTGAAAGACTTCAGCACAAACTTCTTAGTTCGTAAGAAACAGGCAGGCCTTAATAAGAGAATGGTCTTGATGGATGGCTGACCAGATTTCTGATGCTTCTCATTCTTGTGATTCTAAGAAAGAGTGGTGAAGGGGAAGGCGATAAGCCAGAAGGGATGTTTTGTGCCAGGAATGAGTGGTAGAAAATGCAACACACTCAGCTGCTCAGAATACTCAAAAACTCATATTGGAAAAATAGTATACAGCAGAGAGTTAAGTCTGAGCCTATAATTCTTAGGAAACATGTTCGAATTCATATGAAAAAGCTTTAAGGACTTCATTTTAATTGACCTTGGATACACAGCAGGTCATGGCCTTCTGGGGAATTAGAACCAGAGCATTCATCAGGGACCAATACAAGTTTAGAATGTCAAGAGCTGATTCCTAGTCGTAAGTGCAAATGTTCTCACGTGTGTTTAATATGAACTGGGAAATAGTTTGCAACATGTTGGTCTGGAATGAATAGGGGAACAGGCTTTAATATGCGAATTTTATATTAAATATTATATTTTGGATATGTGGTTGAGTGCATTTTAAAATTGGGAGAAAAAAAGAATGATAAAAGGGCAGACCTAGCCATAACCACATGCTTTTTGTAATAATGAGATCAATAAACAACTGAGGCAATGACCTTCCCAATGTGTTGTTGAAAAATTAATTGTGAGGACATGGGTTCTAACTAACTTGTTTTACCAAAACAGGAAGAGGGGGTGGGTGCAAAGAGTTTCCCACGTTAAATTTAGGAACAGTCAAAATAAAACAAATGCTAAAATTATCCAATTTACTCCAGGCTTTGTGGGGAAGAATGGGCAAGTAATTGACAATTATGGAGTGGGATTGGAATGCAGGTTGTAGAGGGATAATTAATTGAGAGATATTTCATTTTGATTAGTGTGGCTTGAAAAAGTGCCATCTGAAGTGGTTTCAGGGCTTGCAGAGGCGGTCAGCTGGAGATGGGCAAGGGACTGGCATGCAGCACTAATGGGGTACAAGGTAGATCAGAATCTATCAAGTTACTGAGAATAAAATAAAGAATGAAGGAAGAAGAAAGGGTAGTCTTAGACAGAGTTAGGTCTCTGTGCTGGAAAACCTGGGGTTGTTCCCATCTTACGCCGTACACTTCCTGTGTGGCCTCCAGCATGGTGTTGGGGGCTGCATTGCAATACACTCCGGGGCCATTTTTGCAGGGTACAAAGCAGCTCTCCTACCAGGATGATCATA
The DNA here is from genome assembly GCA_013396675.1 of Eubucco bourcierii. Taxonomy (NCBI): domain Eukaryota; kingdom Metazoa; phylum Chordata; class Aves; order Piciformes; family Ramphastidae; genus Eubucco; species Eubucco bourcierii. The sequence goes on from VWZE01004432.1 coordinate 810,046, forward strand.
TTAGCGTTCCATTCGTCATTGTTCCAGGTTGGGTGTCAGAGGAAAGGGCAAGAGAAGAGGATTAGTGGGTTTGCAACTGGTACTTCTCCTCTTTCATGTTCAGTAGGTGTTGAGCTGGGAAGAGGCTGGGCTAGTCTTTGCTGGTTTTTCCATCCTGCATGCTGAGCCACCACCCTGCTGAAAGGGCTGCCGGGAGGCAGCTGTGGTTCAGCTAATACCATAGTTCTTTCCCAGGATTTCTGTGAAGCAACACACATTGCAACTCATTCTCCTCTTTAATGTCTCTTCATCTCACTGTTTTTCCATAACCCAGTAGAAATACTTGGAAAAGGTACTACTGACATTATCTGAGGCTTGCTTCTCTTTAGGCAAGAAGGCTAAGTAGTTTGCTTAAAGGAAGCATGAATTTAGCTGAGAGAGTGATTTTAATCTCATTTTCAATATTTTGGTTAATTTATGAATTTGGGAGCTGAGACGTTAAGGAGGAATTATAACCTCTTTCCCCTGTGTTTCTATCAGTGGGGATTTAGTCTGAAAAAGAGGAGGCTGAGGGGAGACCTCGTTGCTCTCTACAACTACCTGAAAGTACTCTGTGGAGAGGCTGGTGCTGGTCTCTTCTCACAGGTAAATAGTGATAGAACAAGAGGGAATGGCTGCAAACTGCAACTGGGTAGTTTTAGATAGGACACTAGGAAAACTTCTTTCACAGGAAGAGCAATCAGACATTGGAATGTGCTGCCCAGTGAGGTGGTTGAATCACCAACCCTGGATGTGTTTAAAAGTCGTTTGGATGTGATGCTTGGGGATGTGGTTTAGGGCGAACCTTGTAGAGTAGGGATATCAACTGGACTTGGTGATCCTGAGGGGCTTTTCTGGCCAGATTCTGTTATTTTTGGGACTTCTTAGAGCAGGGGTTCAAAATGGAAAACATGGTTACTGTGAAGAAGCATCACTAGCAGGGTGTGTGGAAGGAAGGGGTATGTGCCTACCTTCCTGCACAAACCATTTCAGTGCAAACAGATTCCTGTTCTGACACACAGCTTTCAGCAAAATCAGCCAACAACTATTAGCCAGACACGAGTGTCTTTGGCATTCAGCAAATTACTTGCACATCAGACAGTGCTGATTACTACCGGAAAACAGTATAAATATCACATTTTATATTGCACTTGGAAAATGGATTCTTTCCCCCTTTGCTGGGTTAGCGTGCCAGAACATTTGTTAATTGTGTGGTGGAGTTCAAGGAGATAATTCTGGCTGCTAAATAACAAACAAACAAACAAACAGAAGAATACATGTGTCATTAATGTTCTTTGGCTGATTCCATTTTCACTATCACCTGCTTCCACTGGGCAAATGCAGTTTTAGTTTCTGCTGCATTCTGACTTCTATACTGATGAAATATGAATGGACTTCAGTGTTATACTTTTGTCTATATTTCACCTTCTTATACCATTTCCTTCCTTTTGTAAAGGTATTCATAGGTTTTTTAGTCAAATGACTTTAAATTCCTAATTTTGGCAAATATTTCAGTGTTTTCATTTGAATAGTACTGACAAGGAGAGTTCTTTGAAAAGTTCAAATAGTTGATTTGCCAGATGATGGCATTTTTAAACATGGGCTGTAAATCTTCAAATAGATTTACTTGGAAAAGAAAATTTAAGTGCAGTACTTCTTTGTAGACATTTTAGAATGAGGCAGTTTAGGATTTTTTTGCTCTTTCACCTCAAAATGACATTTTGAGACCAAGTTCACTTCTACTTTTTCAGCACATGAATATCAGTACATAGCTTTGGGTTGAAATGAACTCTTCATTTCACCAAAGGACTAGTTTGTTTTATCCTTTTACCTTAAACTGTGGTTTGAAAAAAGAAATCATTTTCAGAAGAAGAAGATTGTTAAATCATTTTTTACCTTTGGAAGACTCTACAATTTCTGGTTAGGAAAAAAACCAATAGAATTTAACTCTACTGATTTTAAAATTTGTTTTTTGAAAATACAAGCTCAGTTCCAATTGCACATGTGAATAGCATAACTGCTTTGAGTTCCCACAAACACTGTGCACTGATAAAGCTGCTCATGTCCAAACAATTAAATCTCTTGAGCTATTGTGTCTGTTTAGGTGGCAACTAAAGTTTACTAGCTGCACAGTCCCTGAAACAAGACTCCAGTATTTCTCAAAGCACAACTATGCAAAATATTATCTATCATTTAACTTCTATTAATTCAGAGGTGAAATTAGCTCAAAAGCACAAAGATAAAAAAATCCCCAAAATTAACCAACTAACAAAAAAAACCCCCAAAACAAAAACCAAAACCCAACCAAAATAAAACAAAAAATCCAAAACCACCAACCCAAAAAGGCAGGGGAGTGACACTAGAAATCTTGATGCTGGATATTCTTCTCTTTTCTTCATACCATCCCATGCTACATATGCAAGATTGAGCCTGCTGCACGTTCTTCCAGGTTGAAAGAAAGGAAAGAAAAAGAGAGGCAGCCACTTTGATAAGTAGATTTCAGAAAAGACCATTGTAGATAAAAATGCACAAAACTCAGATCAGAAATAAAGGAAACAAATTGAAAACTTAGAAAATTAAATGCAAATTACATCTGCATTTACAGAATACGTATTTATTTGTCCTTCCTATATTTCTTATCAGTTTTAGTACTACCAGGAAAACTCACACATAGTGAAGGGACTGAGGGTTATACACAACTAACATACAAATAGTCAGAGAAAAGATAATTTCAGATGACAAGATCAACGTCTCACTGTAGGTGTGTTCAAGTCTAGTTGGAAACATGAGACGTGGGAAAGGTAGAACATCTTCCTCCACTTCAAGACTCAGGCCCTTCTTTAAAGCTAGTTCTCTGACTTTGAAAGGAAAAGCTTCTGAATGCCTGAAGACAGACACATCTTAAACCATGTGAACCACTTTCCGTGCTGACAGAATTTAGTTAAAGCTCATTATGTAAAAAGGTGCTATAAGGAAACTTTATAGAGTGAATGCTCTTTATAAACTGGAAGCTAAGGTTCAGCCAGTTTCCATTTAATCCTCCAATATTGCCTGCAGCAGTCAAGTAAATTTCATAACAGGCTCTCTCCCCTCAAATGAAAACCATGTGCCTGCTTCATTTTCACTCCTTCCCTAGTCTCCCCATTCATACCTGTTTCTGTTGCTTTCAAGACCCTTACAAGAACTCATAGAAATAAAATAACAGAGTTAACTCTTGCTGTCATTAATTAGGCCACGTTAACACAAGTCCTGTCCTTGCTAAACAAACTGAATGACAGGCAATGGGTTGGCATGTTTACATGGCAATGGAAAGTGTTCAAAAGTGTGTATGTGCCTGCTTTGTTCATGAAGCTTCCAAAATTGCATTAGGATTTTCTTTCTTAGGTAGGGAAGCAAACAGACAGAGTGCCATGATTTGCTAAGTACTCATTTTACAGAATCACAGAATCATTCCAGTTGGAAAAGACCCTGAGGATCACCAAATCCAACTGATATTCCTACTTTACAAGATTCACCCTAAGCCATATCCCCAAGGACCACATCCAAACAGCCTTTAAACACATCCAGGGTTGGTGACTCCACCACCTTCCTGGGCAGCACATTCCAATGCCTGACCACTCTTTCCAAGTCTTTTTTTTTTTTTTTTTTTTTTCCCCTAATATCCAGTCTAAACCTACTCAATCTCAGCTTGAAGCCACTCTTGTTCTGCTGCAAATTACCTGTGAGAAGAGACCAGCACCAACTTCTTCACAAGGTCCTTTCAGGTAGCTGTAGAGAGTAATGAGGTCTCCCTTCACCCTTCTCTTTTTCAAACTAATCATCCCCAGCTCCTTCAGTTGCTCTTCAAAAGATTTACTCTCCAGGCCCTTCCTCAGCTTCATTGCCCTCCTCTGCACTCCATTTAAACTGGATCTAGAGCAAACAAAGAATTCTTACTTTGGGGCTTTTTTCCTATATAGTAATCCAGTGCCCCCATTTTTAGAGAGAATGCATTTGCTGCATGTTGTCCATGTATTTACAGCTTGCTTTATTTTTTCCTGGTTTATGTCAGTGGAGACTTCTCCTCTAAGAGGAACATGTCTCTGGAACAGCCGTAGACTTTCTTCACGACCCTGTCATGCTAACACATAAAACTAACTACTAGCAGGCATTAGCAAGCAGGAGTCATGGGGATGTCTGTCTTTCCTCTAGATCCTCATTCTGTCCCTCAGAGAATGCCACCACTGGTGCTCAGCTTCGTAATTTCAGTGCTGCAGAGTGACACAGACTTTTGATTGATTTCTCAGATTGCTGAGGGAACAATTATGTTTTTCACAGTGATGGTTCTATTAATTCTCTTTCAAGGCTTACATGCAACATTAAAACACATTGTATGCAAAAATATATATCTTTAACACTGCATACAAGTAAAAGCATTGAAGTATATAACAAAAAAAATTTAAGAACATTACAGAAACAAATTTTTGTCGGCTAGAACCCATTGATCAAAGAGGTATAATTAAGTATGATGGAGCTGAGTTCTTCTGCTCAGATTGCAAACATACCTTGATGAGTAAAACAATTCTGTTTGGCTTCCATCATGACTAGAGTTTAAAAGAAGGCTGTGGCTCCACCAAAAGGTTTAGCAGTAGACTTTGTGCAATGAGGACCATGCTCCCCATGCTATATCTGCTCTCAGGTCTAGGATGACAGTTAGGAGGAAGATTCTCCCATCATCATCAAATAAAACTGAAGTTCTTATTCTGAGATGCCAGTACAAAGTAGCAGAAGATAGGCTTGTGAAACATTTAGGGTTTCTCTAGTGGTATTCAGAGAGAAGAGAATTCTTAAAAGTAGAAGATCAGATTCTGAAACTTCTGTTGAATGTCACAGTAAATACAAGTTAAAGCTACCAAGGATAGAGATTTTGGGTTCTCTTTTTGATTGAAAGTAAATTTTTGTTAATCAATACATGTGAATTATGCTATCGAATTTTTGTGATGTACTTTTTGTGGTTTTTCTTTGATAATGCTATTAATAGTAATTTTAATTGCTGGTTTTTAGAAGTCTGCCTTTTTCATGTGTTAGAGTGTGTTGCTAATCATTAAAATGGTTTTGGGAAGCATTTTAAATACAGTGTTTCAAAATTAAAGGGAGAACTAACAAATCTGTCACTTGAATTACAATGGTTAAACTGTAACATGGCTTTCATGTTGGTCTCATAAATTAGAAAAATCTTGGTATTAATTAGCAAAAAAAACCAACCCACTTCTTAGTACTGTGCAGTAATATGAGGTTGACAAACTGTTGTGTGTCTTACCATATACACATCTAATTCCAAAATGCAGCTATAACACTTTTCTGAATTGTAATCCATCAAAACCAATACTGCTTTTTAAATCTGAAGAAGAAAACAATACCATCTCTGCAGGTATGAAAAGAAGGAGGAGGGGGGTTTACCTTTAGATTGATTCTCCTTAGAAATTTGCTGTGAGAATAAGAGCCTACAACGAGGTTCTTTCTGTGCTCTCTCTTTTTGCAGTCTGAAATGATTCTGTGATCACATGTATTTTCTAAGATGAAATAGCTGAGTGTAAAGCACTAAATCATCTTTAAGCATGTTACTTTAATGGGTATTTGGAATATTGTTTCTGAATTTAATACCAGTTTCAAATTCTCGACAGTTTTTGCAAACAGAAAACTGAGTAGTCCAGGAGAAAGATTGAGGGAGCTGACTTCAATGACAGAAGCACATTAGCCTCATATCACTAGCCTAGAAAGAACAACACTTTTACATGCCTTTAGCATGTCACTTAGGACTTACACCTAAATAGATGAACATTCATGAACTAAATGTTTTTACTAGTACAGTTTTCCAAGAGGCAACTAAATGTCCATCTGGGATTCATCATTACCAGGCTGAAAAGGAAAACCTCACTGAACAGCACTAACCTGACATGTTTTGGGCTTGGTTCTGACTCCTTTTCGTGTCAGTGAAAGCAGGACCTGTTGTCTTGCTAGCTAATGGACATACAACCCCAGGTCACATTGCACAACTCCTTGTCCAGGGCCCTATTTAGGTAGTTCTCTAGGCAAAGTTATTTCTCCTTAACTGTAATGAACCTTTAAGCAACTGTGAGTTTGTTTACTTCAGCATTTTAGAGCTTTTGAAACACACCTCCAGTTCCCATGGTTTGGGCCATATTGTGGAGGTACCTCAGAGACAGCAAATTTGATTCCTACTTTATTTGCTTTTTTCCCATGATAAACCCCAATCAAAGCTAAACACCTATGAGTTATCGACCAAACACAAGGTAAAAATATAAACTACAGAGCTTGTAGGAACATTTGGGTATCAGTGGAAATTTTTATTGTGATTTTTTAAATTATTTTTTGGTGCCACATTCCTTAAATTTGAAAATTGTCCCAGCTTAGCATGGTTTACCTTCACGAAGAGCTCAACCTCAAGCAGCTGAACAATAATTATTACCAAAAAAGCAAGCATCAGACTTAGGACAGTTCTGTTGTCTTTGATGTTGGTTGTCTTCTCAAGTGATGTGTTTATGCAAGGCATATAAGTAAGCTATCTCCATGAGCCCTACTTGAAAAACCTCCAGGTTTGTTCTGGGGATGGAGTATCTCTTTTCTCTTAAAGTATGTGTTGATGGATTAAGGGAGAATGCAGTCATGCCCTCACTGTCAACTACCTGTGAGCAAAGAGGCTTGACTCAAGATGGAGCACTTGTTGGTGCTGAAAGGGAAAACTGCTTAATACACACATCTGAGCTGTCCTTTTATACCTTACACACTTACCACTTACTCAAGTCACATTTTCTGAATGCATTACTGCATTTTCCTTCAACCTTCAGCATGCTGACTCTAAGCCTTTGAATATTTTGTTATACATAAAGAGGAAAGAACTGATAAGGAACATCTGTGTCAGTGGATATATGGGAACATGAGAGTAAATTTCAGCAATACTGAGGAATTTATTATTTAATGCAAAGTCATTTTGGCAGCCTGTCTCAACTGTGTGGAAGGCAGATGACTTACATCAACTGATCTGAAATTAGCCCAATGCCAGGTCTCCTCTGTATCTTTCAGTGTCCCATGTGCCTTTTGTTCTTTTGAAAAATTGTGGGAATATTATTTCTCACATTTTACAGAAGAGAAGCTGATGTAGATAGTCCTGAATACATCTAAGTTAAGATTAAATGTTTATGTTTTTGAGGTAGCTACATTCTTACTACTCCAGGAGTAATGGAGTAATATCATAATCATGGTCATAGTAAAATACATCAGTCACCATCACCACCTGGAAGTGTCTTTCTCTGTTGCCTGTAGTGAGGGAAATGTGGTTACAACCCTACAATACTCAGTCAAGTGTCTAATGGTAGCTGAGCTGAATGTGGATCATAAGACCAGTTTCTAAAGTCATCCCATATATGCATGACAGAGCAAGAAATCCTACAGTGTGAGTTAATTTTTCAGTGATAAATCCTTTCTTTGACTGACTTCAGTAAGGGCAGTCCACATCAGTAGTAACTGTGACTTAACTTTATGTGGCAACTGTGTTTTGATCATTGCTGGTTTCTTGTGACTGAAGGATGGGCTGGGTGCAATGAGATGCAATTGTCCTTCAAAAAACATCTTTAAGTTGAATATTGGCATTTGTAACATCTGTAGGGGCACAAAGACAGAAACTTTTACCTCTTCCAAAAGAATATTTCTTCAGCTATAAGGCTTAAGGTTGGGGAAATGTAAGAATCATTTGTTTGGTTGGTTTTTTTCTATTTATCTTAACTAAAAAGTGGTATTGGATGAGCGAGAAAATGTTTACAGGTACACAGACTCACTTCTGAAGGGAAAAAAAAAACTGACTGAAGCCAATTTCTGTCTAATTAAGTGGAAATACTACAAGCTACAAATTATATGGGAATGGATTTCTAGTAGGTCCCTGACATGACCTGGTGCTCACAGGAAATGTGTGGTGCTGGGCTTCTGCATAATTGTGGAAACTAGATACTAGACATGCATCATATCACTGAAAACCCTTTCTGTCTTCTGAAAATAAAAAAAAAAAAAACAAGGTTGTTCTTTACAGTCTATTTTCTAATGCTTTTACTTTATTTAGTTTTAAAATTTCTGTCCATCCAAAAGCATAGGTAGATTGTAGCTGCAGGAAATTGAAATGGTGCTAAATTTATCTTTTCCTATTTAATGTTTTTTACCTACCAATGCATCACCCTAATTTGTTGATTTCCATCTACCAATTGCTGTTTAAATATTTTAAATGGCAGTTACTTCTGTGACTTGAATGCTTCCAGAGAAGTGCAACAAAGGTTGTGGAGACATTGGCAGGCATGCCCACTGAGGACCCTTTCCTGAGGAGGAGAAGTGGAGAGGGAAGTACTGATCTCCCTGGTACCCAGAGCCTGAGCATGTGGGAATGGCTCAAAGCAGTGCCTGTCCTGAGAGGTTTGGGTTGACATATGAAAACATTTCTTCACTGAGAGAGTGGTCAGATCCTCACGTGAGTTTCGTGGAGAAGTGGTAGTTGGTCCAAGCTCTTGCTGCTGTTTAAGACATGTTTGTATGATGCCCTTAATACCGTGCTTGAACTTTGGTTATCCCTGCTCAGAGGTCAGGTGGTTAGACTAGATGGTCATTGTAGGTCTCTTCCAATTGAACTGTTTTATGCCATGCCATGCCGTGCCTGATTTAGCATAGGTGAAAGTAGTCATCTCTTTTCACATAGTCATAGAATTGTCAGGGCTGTAAGTGACCTCAAGGATCCGCTAGCTCCAACAGCGTGGGCAGATCATGTTGCCCAGAGCCCCATTCAGCCTGCCTTAAAAATGTCAAGGGATGTGTCTTCTACCACCTCCCTGTGCAACCTGGTCTTCTTTTTATTTTAAGTCAGTATTTCTGACTTCTTATCCACATTCTCTTTTGTGCCCACCAGAAAATAAACTACAAAACCCAAATAGTGCAAAAATTGAAGTCATCATATTAAAGAAACCATTCTAGAAGCTGTTTAGCCTCTTCCAGGTTTTGAACTGGCAGCCTATATACCTTGTTATTTTATCTCAACTTTCGTAGGCCTCTGTTAAGGAATATAAGGCCTTTTACCACTTGCATTTTGGATATCTCTTTCAAGCTCTGCATTTGGTTAAGCAGAGCAGGGGGGGAAGAAGTCCAGGCAAATTCAACCCCCAAACAAACAAGCATATAGAACAATTCGTTATGACACCAACCCCTTTAGTTTTGTGCACTCCACTGTAGGTAAGGTGTACATATTAATGAGATACAAGGAAATAATGTTTACTTTTGCAAAATTATCTTGTGATGTGTATTTACAAGATACAATTTATGTAACACTGAATTGCTCTACAGTATTGAGTTTGAACTTGCTTAACATATCAAACAATACTCCCTTTTGGTCTGGAGTAGCAAGCAGTCTTTTAAATGTGAAGCTACTCCAACTGATGTCTTGAGCAGCAAGTGATCAATCAGAAAAATGAAAATAACTTCAGGACAAAGCCACCTGATGATAGCAGTGGGCTCCTTTCATTCACCAAACAGGTCGTATTCATTTTTATTGCTACAGCATTCTTTAGTGGCCTTCAACTAGAGAATATAGCAGATATACTTGCTCTGTTACTCAAATGGAATTGTGTCCACAAACTTCCTGTGGCCTGCTTGTAGTACTGTGGAGTTGAAGAGATTTGTTGACCAAAAGAAGTTCTGGAAGAATAATCCTTTTGCAGGACTGGAGTTTATTAGACAGATTTGTCATTTGTAGAAAATACATGAGACAAGCTAGTAGCGTTTTAATCAGAAGGCTCAAAATGTGATACTGTGATGCATTTACATGGTACTTACATTTAACTCAGGTTGGATCTAGTCTTTTGAAACTTCTGCAAGCCTAAGACAACTCTTTTTTGAAGAATATTTTAAAAAAATTTTATTAGATGTCACCTCTGTACATTTTGTATAGTTTGACTCCCCTTCATTCTACCTGCCTGCTTAAATAGCACCAGTTAGAATCACAGTATCACAGTATCACCAAGGTTGGAAGAGACCTCAAAGATCATCAAGTCCAACCTGATACCACAGACCTCAAGACCAGACCATGGCACCAAGTGCCACGTCCAAACCTGCCTTGAGCACCTCCAGGGACGCTGACTCCACCACCTCCCTGGGCAGCCCATTCCAGCAGTCAATGACTCTCTCAGGCAACAACTTTCTCCTCACCTCCAGCCTAAACTTCCCCTGGCACAGCTTGAGACTCTGTCCTCTTGTTCTGGTGCTGGTTGCCTGAGAGAAGAAAGTGATCTCCTCCTGGCTACAACCACCCTTCAGGTAGTTGTAGACAGCAAGAAGGTCTCCCCTGAGGCTCCTCTTCTCCAGGCTAAACAATCCCAGCTCCCTCAGCCTCTCTTCGTAGGGCTTGTGCTCAAGGCCTCTCCCCAGCCTCGTTGCCCTTCTCTGGACACAAGAATGAAAGGTCTTACACAAAGCAAATGTTCAAAGTAGAACTTTATGGCTTGACACAGATTTCTTCTGGCAAATGTTCATTGCTGTGCAACCTGCTTCATATGAACTCAGACTCAGTGAAATTTTGCAAATTGGTATCATCATGAAAGCCCTGAAATGTTTTGCTAGGTAGACATGTACAAATTGTCTTCATTTCCAGTTACATTGAACATGTGCTTAGATTTAAGTGTTTGGAAAAAATACTCTTCTGTCAGGAGAAATTACTGTCAGTATTATGCAATATGCTTAATAGGTATTGCTGCTCAGGTAGAAGAAACCCTCTATACAAAACTGAGGTTAAAGCATTTGAACTACTTTCATGCCTTTGTTCATACAAACTGGTATCAGATTTTAAGCAGGAAAATCAGTCATTATTACTTTCCTTTGTTTTATTTTAACCCTCTTGGTGAACTTGAGGGTCTTTAGAAACCCTCTTGGCCCCTCACAGCTTCTATAACATGTTGCAGCAGCTATGTGTTCTAATTAACTGCTCTGTAAAGAAAGAGCATTAAGGTGTTTTTTCTGGAGAGCATCTGAGAGTTTCCATCTCTGGATAGAAAATGTGACCACTCCAGATTTCTGGCAATGGCTGTGCTGGGAACAAAGTCAAAAAAAGTTTGTTGTAAGGGACTGGTAGGGCTTATATTCAGCATGTAGTCGTCTGCATGTAAGTTTCCAGGGACAATGTTCATGGTAATGCTATGCGGAACTGCTGATCCTGCAGCTTGTTGAAGCTTAGCCAGGTACCTGCTTTCTGAGGTGGTGTCCTCTCTGGGACCCAGTAGGACAAAGCAAAGTTTGGGCTTTATCCATGCAAGGTCTGAATACAAATGGGAACCTAATGTAGAAGATGAATGCAGTTATGCATTATCAGGTTCTCCATGGCTTTAGGAGTATATCCAAAATGTTCTACATGTTTGACATTTCTGTGGCTTAGGGAAAGGAAGAATGTTTGGCTAAGATTGGTTTCTGTTAAGCACTTGATGTATATTTTCCAACCAAATGAGATTTTGCTGTGGGAACATCAATAACATGTACAGTATAACAACCAGTGGCACTACTGCAGCCTGTTAAGTCTGTACATTAGCAGTCAAACCTGCCATAGCTGCATTGTGGTCCATAAATTTAAGTCCTGTGTTTTCATTGTTAAGGTTAATAGCATAGAATCATTAACCTCCAAGCAAGAGAAATCTGGAAACACTGTAGAGTTCATAGGACACACTGCAGAGTTCATAGGATGCACTGTGTTTGAAAACCTGTATTGCTTTTTGCTCATGGTTATGTAAATAGTATTCAAATACTAATTGCTTTTCACATTAAGTCCTCTCAAAGTACCTAATGCACGTTATTGACAAAGTAACTGTGCAAGGTACTATTTTCAAAACTATGTTGTGTTTTTAGAAAGAAATCCTCTCTTTCATGTGTACACTCATAACTCTGAAGTACCTGCCTGGCTTTAGACTCTGTTTACTGCAAATTGGAGAGAAATTTTATGCTTGGGTAGTAAACCTCATGAAATTAAATATTAATAATGGAAAATTGTTTAAAAATAGGTAAACACTGAACTGCTAGAAAGGAATGGCAGACACTGATACAAAGCGAGAATTGGTTTTCTACTGAAGTATGCTTCTCCATACAAGTCTTACAGGTAGCAGTCTTGAATCCCATCTCCTTGGTGTATGCACAGTTAGTTCTCTATCTTAAATGCTTTTGTTAAAGGGCAGCATTCATGGGGCAGAGCATAAATCAGGAAAGATCTCTGTGTGACAGAGTTTGCTGATTGAAGTTCCTTTGACTGTGCCCAGGACAGAAAAGACTAAGGAAGGAAAAAACTCAGACTGAAAAGCATCAGTATCGTTTATCAGGATAGCCTGAGTTTCTCTGCAGTGCTCCTTCGACTTCAGTTTAAAAGCTGTGTTCCAAACCACAGTCACAGCTCCTTTGCTGAAGAGCTACGAAGGTCAGTACCGGGGTATGCAGGAATAAACTGCTTCTGAGGAGAGGTGTAGTGAATCTCTGCGTGCTGTAGGCTGAGGGCTCTGCAGGGAGATGCTCCCATCTGGATGTACTTTGCTGTCCTAAGCAGGTGCCAATGTTAAGTGGCATTCTCTGTGGATGAGGGAGTTTTGCAGACCTGGGAAGGGATAAGTACTGTGAGCTGAGAGACTGGCCCCAGCAAAACAATGAGTGATGTCTAAGTAAACCGCAACACTTACTCGGCACATGAAAGATGGATGGAGTACTTGAAAGAAGGCTCTTGGGAGCTCAGTGTGGCGTGCCAGATTGGAAAACCTATCCTAATTGTCTACTTTGTACTGGGAGAAACAGGTGAGGTCTCCCAGGACCATCAGAAACCAAGTGATGTATTAGCATGACAGTACAATGCTGTTATTAATGCTTCCTTTGCTTGCTATTAGCCCAGAAGTAAATCTGTGAAAATTTGAGATTTTCTGACTATTGAGATTTCTCTTCTTTCTAATCTTGGACTAACATGCATGCCTATCTGAGAAAGCACATGATTTCTGTAACAGAAAGGTTAGAAATGGTCTTGTTATTCAGTATTGTTAAAGATTGCACATTTAGAAATAACAGATCTCCTGTGTGGACAAACACCTCAGTCCAGAGCTGCAACTATGTGTGACTTATTCTTATACCACATGGCCAAGAAGTACTTCTGAAAACTGACAGTTATGCAAAGCCCCATAGAAACCATCAGAATTTTCTCTTCATCATAGGCAAGTCTGGGTACTATACCTGACTATTATGAACATAGGAACTATCTACAGAACTGCTATAAAATGCTGAATGTGCAAAGGTACTCAGTGTTTTCTCCTCACTAATCACCCACGTAGGGCACACAGTGCTGGAATGCATGGTGGTTCTGGCTCGTTGCTGTAGTAGGAATGCACTTAAATTTCACTTGCATTTACTAGTCAATTTCCACAAAGGAAAAGATATGAAAACTCTTTTTCAATTTTAATAGAATAGATAAATTGCAACAAAATAAAATAAAATGGAAACCTTTCACCTGACATTCTTGACACCAAAGCAATAGAGCCCATTTACAATCCAGGACACTTCTCTTCCTTTTTAAATTCACATACTTAAAAAAAAAAAAAATATA
>VWZE01004432.1:823816-860778 GCA_013396675.1 Eubucco bourcierii
AAATTATTATGAAACCCCAGTGATTTGTAACCCTGCTGCTGGCTGGTAATGAGCCAGCAGTGTGCCCAGGTAGTTAAGAAAGCCAGTGGCATCCTGGCTTGTTTCAGAAATAGTGTGACCAGCAGGACCAGGGAAGTCATTCTGTCCCTGTACTCAGCACTGGTTAGACCACACCTTGAGTACTGTGTCCAGTTCTGGGTCCTCAATTTAAGATGTTGAGATGCTCAAATGTGTCCAGAGAAGAGCAACAAGGCTGGTGAGGGGTCTGGAGCAGAGCCCTGAGGAGAGACTGAAGGAACTGGGGGTGTTCAGCCTGGAGAAGAGAAGGCCTAGGGGGGACCTTATCATTGTCTACAACTATCTGAAAGGAGGTTGTAGCTAGGAGAGGGTTGGTCTCTTCTCCAAGGCAACCAGTGACAGAATGAGGGGACACAGTCTCAAGTTGCACCAGGGGAGGTTTAGGCTGGATGTTAGGAAGGAGTTCTTTGCAAAAAGAGTGATTGGCATTGGAATGGGCTGCCCAGGGAGGTGGTGGAGTCACCTCCCCTGGAAGTGTTTAAAAAGAGACTGGATGTGGTGCTTGGTGCCATAATTTAGTTGATTAGATGGTGTTGGGTTGGACTTGGTGGTCTTGAAGGTCTTTTCCAACGTGATTAATTCTATGATTATTGAAGTTTCTGGCAATTCTGACCTCAAAGAAGCAAAAGCAGTCAGTATTTCAGCATGTTACAGTAATAAGATCAATCTGCATGGAAGCAGCTTCCATGTGAGCATTGTGATGAGCACGTGAAAGGCATTGCTGCAGCTGGAGCAGGCTTTTTGATCCCAGGATCAGCGCTGTGAGTGCAACCATCTTGCTGTTGCAATGAGCTGGATCTTATAGCCAAGTAGCAGCACAGCCAACCGTCATTGCTTAAAGATCCCACTGAATTTAGGGTTTACACATTCAAAGCCATCAACAATTTGTTTTTACACTCACATTTCAGTTCTCAGGAACCAAAATAAATCTGAAAAGTGTATGTATTTTTTTCAGCAATAAGGAGAGATTGCCTCCTCTGCCACATCTCCAGGCTAGAGGTGCAAGAGGTCAACAGTGAGCTACATTTGAGCACTGGAAGAATGAGGACTGATTTTTTCAACACCCAGTACCCACACACCCCCTCCACACCCCTGAACTCAGAGTGAGGTCTGCAGCCTTTAAAACTGGAAAAGTTATGCAGTTAATTACAGACTTCTATCATTACATTTTTGTATATGTTGGCCCTGAGTCCGAAATCTCTGTTCCCTTAATCTCCTTGCTATTCATTGTAAATATTAATTACAACAAATGCTTATAAACTGCTCTGAAATCCTTGCTTCTCCACAAGAGTTAAAAGCTCTGATCCTTAACTGGACTATGGCCTGCTATTAGAATAAAGGTACTTTCTTCTACTCTCATTATTTTCCAATACATCTGATGAAAACAGTTGAGATTTATACAGATGCATTTAGCAGCTGTCTCATATTTACCTAAACTGTGAAGTCTAAATTGAATTCAGTACTTTTTTCTCAAGAATAAGTGTGTGTTTGGTGATTAGACAATGGCAAAGGTGTTTCTGCTCTGTTGCAAATGGTTTCCATAGTTTAATATTTTTTTTGATTGCTTAATGTCTCTTTCTGTTGTTCATTGTAGTGGTTTAGCAGTAAGGACTTTTTTTCATTTTGATTTTGCAGCAGTAGGTGCTAAGGGAAGTAAGACATTAATGTGAGAAGTACTTTGAATATGAGGCTCATATCTTTTATTATTGAATTTGAGATTTGGGTTAGAAAGCTGAATAACTAAAAGCATCAATTGGCTGGCTCACGTTTGCCACAGGGTGGATTCTCAGGGAGAAAGAAGGTGAGGCCAGAACTTGAACAGACTTTCACAGGGTGCCTGAGAGAAATTCTCTGTGGTGGATATATTCTGTGCCAGTAGTATGAACCACCAAGAGAATCCTGGAAAGTTAACCAGGAAAACTGGTGAAGTTTCATCTTTATGCTTCCTAAACTACTTTTAGTCTAACGTGCAGGTTTCATAATTTAAGATTTTCAATATTTCAGTTAATGGATGACAAGAAGTAGTAGGATTTCCATTGGGATACTTAAATAAAACTTTGGAGGAGGAAGAACCCCTGTGGAAGAGGTTGTCTAGAGCCATAGTAAAAATATTTTGCTGGTGTAGGAAATAAATGAGTGTGGTTACTCATACAGGAGTTGAGGAAAACATGACAAATGAGAACTCACACCATTTAAAGACATCTACTAATGATGTCAGTCATACAAAAGGTGTAAGGGACGAGAATGAAATGCATAGCAAAAATGAAGGAGGGACAACTGAGAAATTCTGGAATGCTAACACAGTGTCAAACTTTAAAAAATTACATGATTGCCTCCCTGGTTCCCCAAATGCATACAAACCTCATACATATCTGTATACCAATATCAGATGTGCAAGAGAAAATATAGGTGACTTGAAATTCTTGTCCAAGGAGGAGGATCTTGACATAGTAGCCATTATGGAAGGATGTTGGAATGACAAAAATCAATAGGAGAGTGTAATACCTGGCTATAAACTGAACAGGAAGGACAGATGAGGTCATAGAGCTGGGGGAGCAGTATTAGGGCTATACTGTTGAGCCTTCTGATGAGGAAACGGATATTGAGTCCAAAACGTTGAAGGAGATCAAAGAATCAGCTAAACCTAATGAGGTAGTAATGATGGGTGACTTCAACTACCTTCAGCTGGTCAGATGTCACAGTGGGACAGAACTGAAGGGAAACAATTTCTCATCACTCTGAATAATTGCCTTTTTGAAATGTATGTTCTAGAGCACACAAACAGAATGCCAATTCTTGATTTGAGTGACACTCAGGAATTGCAGGTAGGAGACCCTGAAGTCCTTTATCAGAGCAGGTCTTCTGGGGTTAAAGTTGTGCCCACTGAAATTCAGTATTGAAGAGCCTACAACTAGATTATAGAAACACTACTAAACTAGAGAATGACAAAACATTTTGGCCAGAAGACAGAAAATACAAAGCAAGGGAATAAAATCCTAAGAATCAACATGGAACCCAGCTGTTCTGCAGTAGAACAAGGAAAATGGCAGCCAAGTAGCAAAACAAGTATTTGAATAGGGTTGCATGAGTGAGGAGATTTTTGAATCAAATGTATACATTTCAGGCTTCAAATATCTATCCCTAGGGATGTCAAGAAAAAGTGATTTTGTTGACAGCACATGTGTGAAAAGCTGTGAGGCTGTGGCATGAGAAGGACTTTGTCAAAACCATCATCTCATGCTCACATAGAAAAAGTTTACCGGAGCAAGCACTCCGTAAGACGTGGGCCTAGCAGGAAGTGGCAGTGCAGAATAAGGACTTTCCACTGAATGAGAGCATTCCAGGTTCTTTGCCTGTATCCCATTAGCACCACAGATGTGGTGCTAGGGACATAAGGGACTGGACATACTTGCAGCATTTAGTGCATCAGAATAAAGGACTGGGAGCGAAGTAGTAAAGTGACAAGGGATCAGGAACAAAAGGACTGGATTTCAGTCAAGAATTTGTAAAGAGCATTACTTGTGTTTAAATTATGCACTGCTCCAGCATGAAAGGCTGAAATACTTTGTGTGAGTGGCAGCTGCAGGTAAGTGGAGAGAGATGTCATTAACAAATACAATACTTACATGACCCATACAGTAGAGATATCGGCTTCTCCAGGTGAGCCCTGTGTGTGGAAAGAAGAATAAAGCTATTAGTGATGAAGGACAACTTCCATTATCAGCAAGTTAATACTAGGACTATGTGGTTGGAAAAAGGAGAGGGAGAGGTGGAACATACCAACAGGCAGAACATTCTGGTGCATAGCATTGTTCTAGAAATGACAGACCAAGCAGAACCAGACATCAGACAAGGATGCATTTCATGTCCTCTCCAAATTTCCAATGAGTTAACATCTTATTTGGGAAGAGGTGCTTTTAGGATGTGGGCTGCGATTGCAGTGTGGCTCTGTGTTCACAACACGTGCTGTTACTTCTTTAAGGGGTGATTATGGCCATAGCTCTCTGTTCAGCATGTACAGGAAAAACAGTATTATTATTTTCTTGTGGTTTGGAAGCACAAGTAGTAATTACATTCACCAACAACCGGCTATCTTGTGGCTACAAAACTCTGGAGAAAACAGTTACATCATTGGCTTTGTGGCCCTTAAAATCCTTTCCACTAACTGTGGATAAAACCATGAGAGTGATATCTGCACCAATATAATTTGTGAATGCATTGCTCCACATCAGACAAAGCTTTTTCAGCTTGGGGGGAGTGGGGCTGATAACATGTTTGATCTATCTCTGATTCCAGTGCCTCAATCAATTGGGGTTTGGAAGCTGAATGTTTCTTAGGTAGTACTGGCATGCATTTGAAACCTCTCTGGCAGTGCAAAGAGAAACTTCGTTGTCATGGGTGGTTGGTTATGTGCATAATCAATTACATTACAGCTGAACTAACATGATATGAAGTGAAACTTAGGATAATTACAGAATTTGACAGGTCTTCACTAGGAGGCAAAGAAACTCAATATCTGTGTGGAAAAAAAAGGGCAGGAACAATGGTTTTGATTCTCCTACTTCCCATTTGTGCTGCTGCATCAACAACACACTAAAGCATTTTACCTCCTTAGCATGTAAGAGAACAATCATTTTTCAGAGGGGTACAAGGAAGGTAAATATCTGTTTCAAAAGTTGCAAAACGTTGTTATTTTATTATATAACCTTCTTATCAAAAGAACCCATATATATATGTATACACACACACACATATATACACATTTATTTATATATATATATACACACATATATATAAAAACACATTTATTTATATATATTTATATATGTAATTACTGTATTTCCCAGTTAAGGGCCCATCATCAAAGATCAGGTATTCTTACAAGTTGTGGAGTGCCCAAAAAAGCCCCCAGATTTCTTTCAACATCCCAAAGCCATAATCCTGTACAGTGATAGTTTTTCCTAGCTGTTTTTTTCCAGACAAATAGGTGCTCATATATAAATTGCAAAGAAAACCACCATACATGTTAGTAGCCTGTACATCTTACTGCTTTAAGGGATGGAGAAAACACGAGCTATTCTTTGAAGGATTTGTGAAAACTGAAGTGTCTTGCACCGCTGTAATGTACCATATGGTCCTGTAAAGAATGGGTCTGAAATCCCAAGCAGTCAGAGATAAAACCGCTGTTTGAATCTTACATTTACAACCTTGTAAGTCTCTTAGATGGAGATGAAATTTAGAATTGTTTCTGTATTTTTGTACAATAATTATATTTCTGTTGAGGTTCATTGTATTCTTGTTTTCTTCCTTGTATGTCCCTGCTTTTAAGTGAGGCTAAAATACATAAAGAAAAATGACAAAATCAAACTGAAGGTGCCTAATGATGATATGAGCATTGGCTCATTAAAGTAGTGTTGGCTGAGTAATTGTTTTGAACAAGGTGAGAATACAAGTAATAACTAGAGTTAGTATTTGATCTTCTTGTGAAAGCACATGGCTAAAGGATTTTAACTCTGCCTCTTATAAAAAAAAAAGCTGCTTTTTAACTCACAATTATTAACAACATTTGGGAAAAGAGAAAAATTAATCATTGAAGTTATTATAGCTGAATTGCAGTGAGTTTCGCAGCAGCTGAAGTAAGTATCCTCCATAGTTTTTCTCATGACAAGCTAAGGGGAAATGATGAAACAACTGAGAATATGTATGATGAAATATATTAAATTACCCTTGGTTATTACACAAGTAAAACGTTAAGATCTTTACTTACAAGGTTCTATGTGGACTTCCTTGCACATAGTATTGGGAAAATAATGTTGAAGTCATTTTAAAATTAAATTCTTTTATTCTCTGAGGTTAGAAGGCAAGCAAATGAATTGGTGTATTTGCTGTAGTTTGAATAAAGTCATGCAATAACCTTTACTGACTAAATACATTTAAAATACAGTGACTCCAGTTATTTCTGTTTGGGGTTTTTTTTGTTGGGTTTTGGTGGTGGTGGTTTTTGGTTGTTGGTTTTTTTTTGTAACATGGGCAAATCTGATAGTCTGCATATAAAATAAATTATCACAAAGTAGAACTGCAGCAACTAATCATAGAATCATAGGGTCACAGAATTGTCAGTGTTCAAAGGGACCTCAAGGATCATCTAGTTCCAACCCCCTTGCCATGGGCAGGAGCATCTCCCACTAGATCAGGTTGCCCAGAGCCACATCCAGCCTGGCCTTAAATACCTCCAGGGATGGGGCTTCCAGCACCTCTCTGGGCAACCTGTTCCAGTGTCTCACCACCTTCTCATGGTGAAGAACTTCTTCCTAACATCTAATCTAAATCTCTTCTCCTCCAGCTTGGATCCATTCACTCTAGTCCTGTTGCTACCTGGCACCCTAAAATGTCCCTCACCAGCTTTCTTGTAGGCTCCTTTCAGGTATTGGAAGACCACAATAAGGTCTCCTCGGAGCCTTCTCTTCTCCAAACTGGCCAACCCAAACTTACCATGAAAATGGAAAAGAAGCTTGACTGTGTCTTAAAGAATACTTTTGAAAGTGAATAGAATTGAGACTGGTGATCTTCAAAA
Source organism: Eubucco bourcierii (assembly GCA_013396675.1). Taxonomy (NCBI): domain Eukaryota; kingdom Metazoa; phylum Chordata; class Aves; order Piciformes; family Ramphastidae; genus Eubucco; species Eubucco bourcierii. Next base: position 830,469 of record VWZE01004432.1, read on the forward strand.
ATGCTGCAGGTTTGTCTTGGCTTGTTCTACAAAGAAAAGAGAATTAAAATTTGAGCCTAAAAATCTGAATTATTTTAAAAGTAATATGTCTGCTTTATCAGAGTAAGAATTTGGAGGCCCAAAACACATGGATTTTGGGTAGCTGCTAGAGATATGTGTGCTTTTCTTTAATCAGATGATGCCAATTTTAGGTAAAGCCTTTCACAGCATCACAGAATTAATCAGGTTTGAAAGGACCTTTGAGATCAGCAAGTGCAACCAACATCATCTAAGCCATGGCACCAAGAGACACATGCAGTCTCTTTTTAAACACTTCCAGGGATGGTGACTCTGCCTCCACCTTGGGCATTGCCATTCCAATGGAAAATCACCCTTTATGTGAAGATTTTTTTTGCTAACATCCAGTCTAAACCTCCCCTAGTGCAGCTTGAGACCGTGTCCCCTCATTCTGTCACTGATTGCCTGGGAGAAGAGACCAACCCCCACCTGGCTACAACCTCCTTTCAGGTAGTTGTAGACAGTGATAAGGTCTCTCCTGAGACTCCTGTTCTCCAGGCTGAACAACCTCAGCTCTCTCAGCCTCTTCTCATATGCTCAAAGCCTCTAATTTACACCATCTAGAGACATGCTTGTGCACCTGAGTGTACTGTTGCTTTCAAGTTCCAATAAGCATGTTTTCTTGTAGTCTTTTCAGAAATAATAAAGTAAATGTGAAAAGTATGTTATGGAGAAAGAAGGACAAACTTTCAATACTTTTTGATTAAAGGCATAACTGGAAAGATTCTAAATATGAGTTAAAACAAGCAATTATATTTTCCAATCCTGTCATTTGGGGAAAAAAAAAATAATTCTGAATGTCTCACTTGAATGTCTACCAAAATTGGCATTAACCTTCCAAAAGAGAAATAGAACTAATGATTTGGTACAGCTCCAAACAATTAGACCAGTGAACAGACATTCTTCCACCAGCATCTATTATGGGAAATATCTGGATTTCTAAATGTCAGCTAAAAGAAAACTGACCTGACCTTTTGACACCACCTGTTCAAGAATGGGAGGTTTTTAAGCATACTATTCTACACAGATAAAAGGTTCACCAAATTTGACCTGGAAAGAATGGTTAAAGGAATTAGTTTTGTTTAGTCTAGAAAAGAGCAGACTGAGGGAGGATGTGATTACAATCTTCCAGAGCATTAAAAAAAAATGGGTTATAAAGATGCTAGCAGTTGCTTTGCTGCGTCCAGTTGGAAAAATACAAACCCAAAGATACACAGCAAAAGTATTCAGATTATGTATTAAGAGGGAAAAAAAACCAACAACACTGTGATTAAAAATAGAGAATATAGTGCAGACTACACAAGAAAATTGTCATCTCCATAACTGAACATTTTCAAGAATAGTTAGACCCACAGTTGTCATTATTAGTCAAGGTTACTGGTGGTGTTCATGGTGCAAGGTGAATAGGTAGGTGAATTTCATGGCTGCTTAACAGTCATTTTCTTTCATTTGTACAGGTGATACATTTAGCAAGACACTCTAGATTTGGTAGAATCATAGAATGGGCTGGGCTGGCAGTGACCTCTGAAGACCATCTAGTCCAACCCCCCCTGCAGTCAGCAGGGACATCGTCAACCAGACCAGGTTGCTCAGAGCTCTGTCGAACCTCACCTTATANGGGTTCGACCATCCAGCCAATTCCTTATCCAGCGAGTGGTCCATCCATCAAGTCCATGCTTATGTATTAAGAGGGAAAAAAAACCAACAACACTGTGATTAAAAATAGAGAATATAGTGCAGACTACACAAGAAAATTGTCATCTCCATAACTGAACATTTTCAAGAATAGTTAGACCCACAGTTGTCATTATTAGTCAAGGTTACTGGTGGTGTTCATGGTGCAAGGTGAATAGGTAGGTGAATTTCATGGCTGCTTAACAGTCATTTTCTTTCATTTGTACAGGTGATACATTTAGCAAGACACTCTAGATTTGGTAGAATCATAGAATGGGCTGGGCTGGCAGTGACCTCTGAAGACCATCTAGTCCAACCCCCCCTGCAGTCAGCAGGGACATCGTCAACCAGACCAGGTTGCTCAGAGCTCTGTCGAACCTCACCTTATATATCTCCAGGGAAGGGGCCTCAACCCTGGTCTAATGGATAGAGTGGATATAAAATTAATATATGAATATGTAAAGGGGATATAATGGATACAGTGGATATAAAAATAAATGGTTCATGGGAGACTTGTTGTTTGTAGAGGATACCTCAATAACAAAATAAATATCATTTAAGAATTCTGATTATGTGATTAAGTGTTAGAGGGATGGCTGTACAATAGGTATGGAAATGATAAAGTTTACTTACTGACTTTGGATGCAGAACTCTGCTTTATAATGGTAGAGCAGAGAGTCTGTTACTATGAATTTAATTTTCTCTGTTACTTGAGAATTTTGGTGCCATACCTGATTTTCTGGGTGTGGTTAATAACAAGGAATGGGAGATAGTGGTGAATATTCATTCAATATAGAGCTACATGTGGCTGAAGCATGACATACTCATTTGAAAGAACAGACACAATAGTGAGGTATTCCTAAGTGTTTGTGAAAGCTACTAAGGCAGCTTTTCAGTGTGATCCATTGCAACTTCAACTAACTGGAAAAAAAAAAAAGCCAAACTCAAACAACTAAAGAGCATAAATTACAGATAGACCTTCATACAAATAACACATTAAGTGTGAAAGTGAAGGCTTTAATTCTTGTTTCATCCTGGTACCAGTTTTGTGCTGATGGTTGAAAGCAGGACTGGCTTGCAGCTCAATTTCTTGTGTTTCATGTTGGATATAAGAGTTTTGAGATTATGTTAAACATGTAACTGAAGCATTTACTTAGATGCATAGAGAGTGTTCAATATCAGGGCTTCCATTTTACCAATTAAGCAGTTGCAACTCTCCTATATTTTCAGGTTTTCTGTGGAAGAACATGGAATGTTTATCTCTTCTTCTTTTTTTTTTTTTTTTTTTTTTTTTTTTCCCCTCTTGGAATCAGGAAGTGATTTTTTTTTGTTATTATTATGTACATGTTTGGGTTCTTTTTTGTTTCTAGGTGCTGCACAATGGACTTGTGATGGAAATGAATCATCCAACAGCTGGGAGGATAGCTGTTCCAGGTTAGATGTTTAATTCTTTTCTCTAAATGGAGCTTGAAATGAAATGCTACATGACATCCTGAATAGTTCTGGAAAACAGCTGAGGACATGACACATCTTCACATTCACTCAAATGGACAAAAACTTAACCAGGAAGACATTTGTGCACATGCTCATTTCAGTAGCAGAAAAATGGGTTAAAATGTGTGTCAAAATAGCTTCTGGTTTTCATCGGTCAGTTGTCATAAAGCATGAGCATGGATTTGATAATATTTGCTAACTCCCACTGCTAGAAATATTGCTGCTAAATCGTCTACACGAATATGTGAATCTGGTTTTGATTTATTTTGCAAGTTACATGGCCTTCTTTTTGAGACATTTCTCTTGGAAAAAAAAATAAAAGGAAGAGAAAAAGGATGCAAGTTTGTACTGAAGGTTTCATCCCATTGTTCCGTTTAATGAGATTAGACATGAAGCTCTGTAATAATGCTATCTCATAAGGAATTTTGGTTTTCAAAGAACAGAGATGTAATGAACTAGTGTCTCTTGTTTTGAGATCTAAGTGTCTCAGACTTTCAAGCTGAGGTAGCTTTATTTCCACTAGAGTTAGCTATGGGATGGGGTTAGGTTCATCTAGAGCCATTATGAACATTCTTATTCAGATCCTTGTAGTTTGCTCGTTTGACAGCTGAGCCTTGTCTATAACCTACTAGCTATTGGGTCAACTTTTTTGCTTCCCTATGCTTTTCTCTCTCCCAAACCACACTAAGAATTATTTCCTTATTCAAAGCACCATGGCACTTCTATTTTTTATAACATCATCTCCCTCCATTGTGATTTTGTGTGCAAAATTTCTCCCTCTGATGCAGCATCAATTTCAGTTTACTTGAGCACATGTAAGAAGAATTTGACCCATAAAATTTATCTTAATTTGCACATCCTGGAATCACACTGGGATGCAGAAAGAATTATTTGAAAGAAATCAATCCCACATTAGATCATGTTTGCTGCAGGAGTAGAGGGGGTTGTTTTTTGTCAGTGCATGTATATGCTTCATATTTGCTCTTTATCACAGTTTGTGTTCCACATTCAGTCCCACTAGGCTTGGATGCTTGGTCCATTGTATTCAAAAATGCTTCTCTATTTAGATTCACTTATCTGGAAATGGTAATCCTTTTGTTTTAGTTTCTGACAAAAACATAATCCTGGTTTATTTATCCAAAATGAAAAGACTAATAAGGGGTTTGGTTTAATTATTTTTAAAGAAGTGGGCAGAAAAACCTCGCAGATGGTAGAGAAAGCGTGTAAGGTTTTCATGTTGCATACAGTGTATAATCTATCTTAGGGAAAGAAAATATTCCTTGAGGGGATAGGTTAAACTGCAAGAGGAGGAAGGAGATGAAAGGAATGTTCTAATGTCTGTCAGCAGTGATAGAATGTATTGGCAAGAGAGTGAGTTTTTACATAGGTAAACCATAGTACTTCCCAAATCCTTAGTTATTTTTTATTTTATTAAACCAGTGACACTGCACTAAACTAAAATAAATCATCCTAATCTCTAATGGTTTGCCATTTAGATTGGCTTCTATGAAGAGTTTCTTGTATTGAAGCAGATGGCTGAAATGATTATTGGATATTTGAGCAGGAAAAGCAGAATTCCTTCCTTTACTGGCATGGGAGGATAAGCAGTGAGGAGACAGGGGAGGAAAGAGTGAAGGACGCTTATTCAGTGTGAGCAGAATAGACCTATTGATATCACTACAAAGACATTGCATTACTCAGCCCAAAGTGTGTAAGTGACTTTGGCCACTGTTAGTGACAGGTAATGGAAGGAACCTGGAATTGTCCTGGTCAGTGATATGTCTGAAGAGTCTGAAGAGTTTTTAGAGAAGACCTCCAGTAGATGAACTGCTTCTCGGTGGCTGTTTAAAATAGTAATAACTTCTTTTCAATGTGATTCCATTGTACCATATTGTGTCTAGTAGAGAGCAACTTTACTGACCTCTCAGTTCCTGGCTCAGGGTTGATTATTTAGCAAAATTAATATACTAATGGGAATGTTGAAACTGAGTAGGCTAAAAATGACTCTCCCTAAAGAGACTGGGAAGAAAGAGGCTCTGGTCCCAAAATAAAAATGAGTGACTGCTGTGTTTTAACCATGTAAGCTAGATTTTGTCTTTTAGTAAATGAGCTGAACATCACACTTGAGGCTCTTGACAGACATCAGAGTTCTGCTGCCAAGTGCAGTTGTGCGTGCAGTGGCATACACTTAGCAAGAGAAAGCACACTAGCAGTTTTCAACTCTGGGTGTCACAGCTGACCTCTGTGCACCTTGGTTTAGACTACTCCTTCTCCAGGCATATCCCCATTTTGAGAGTGAGTTCAAATCTGTACATGAATCCTCACTTGAAGATCGTGCACCTTGAAATTCTGAGGGATTTTGATGTTGACTTTATTGCAGGCTACAATTTTAACATTAGACCTGGTGATTCACACTCCTCCTTGGCTTACATATCTTTTGATATGGTTATTATGTTTGGTTCCACACCTAGTCAGTGCTTCCCCCTTGCCTTTTTTTATATATCCCAGCCTGTATGTGCTGATAAGCACATCGTAAAGTGCTGGTGGGACTGGAGTAGGAGAAGTTGCTTTATGAAAAGCATATTTCTCTTAATTTTTCTTTTCAGAAGGTATATTGATAGTAGGAGAGATACAGACTTTATGTTTCAATGTCTTTTTCTTATCTTCTTTCTGCCCAAACCTTTTCCATTCTCACCTATTTCATCAGGTTTAAGAAGCTTGGATACTAATATCCTCAACTTGTGCATTATCTAGGGTCTAGTGTTGACTTGTAAAAACAGTCAGTTGTGTTTTATAGTGAGGAGTGTTTGTAATTTGATTATTATATTTTTAAGAAAGAAGCACAATGCATTCAGCTGTTTCTAACAACCCAACCTTTGTAAAATTTATTAGCAAGCTGGAACCTCTGTGACATAAAACTCATTTCTGACCCATTCTAAGCCTTAGCGAATTGGGGATTTGGATATAAGCCTGCACTTTGAAACCGTCTCTCATCAAACAGGAAACAACATTAACTGTAGAAATCATGTAAAACACCTCTTCCAGACAAAACAACTATTCTTAGTTTTGATAATGTTTGTGTTTTAAATTCTCCTCATCCCCATTTCCTGAGCTGATAACCACTATTTCTGTCCTTTGGCCCAAGATCTGCAGCAAGGATTTCTTTATTGCTCAAAAAGGTCAATTTCATACCTGGCTTGGAGATTTCTTTCTGGGCTCTTGTGATACTGTGCTTGTGGGACCAGGCAAAGGTCAGTTAGGAAAGGCAGTGCAGGATTCCTCCTTGGCATGGATTTCTTGGACTGAATTCAGATGATCTATATTAATTAATCAACCCACTCAGGAGAAATGTCTCCTTTTCCGGTCTTCTCTTGTCACTGTGTTACAAATATACTACTGAAACAGTAAAGAGTTTGGTTTTTTTTCTTTTCCAGAGATAGGCTTTTCCTGTTGTATGATCCATTAAATGGTGTTGTGGTTCCATGGAGACTAATTGCCATCAATCTCTTAGAATGGTTTTAGAAACAAGACAAAGAGGCAAGAAATCTAATAGGATTTCCTTACTGTGCCACAGATTTCTTCCTTAACCTTGGACAAATCACTCTCTGTGTCTCACCTTACTTGCTCTTTGCAGTTTGTCAGATCCCAGTTAATAGTTGAAAAATACTTTGATTTCTAGGGAAAGGAAGTTCTTGAAAAAAACCTTTACTGTTTTAAATACGTATTTCTATTTATTCAGGATGTATTTTTACTTCTTTTCTCCATGTAAGTGGAAGACCAGTTGTGGAAATACCAGTGGAGTATCTATGTGTATACATCAGTGTATACATTTCAATACAGGGAGCTGTTAGTGATATGTGCTGTCACTTTTTTGATCATTTAATCTAAGCGTAGGGGGAGAAGCTTCAGTAGGACTAAATATATGCCAGAGAAAAGTGACTTCTGCATGGGAGAAGTTGGCAGGAAATTAAGGAAGTTGTACTCAGATCCATCGTTTCCTGCAGCTAGAAGATCCCACAATATAAGAACAACAACAAAACCAACATAACCCCCCCCCAACTTTTCTTCCTTTTTTCTTTTTTCTTTTTCACGAGAACCTCTGCTTGAACTTCTGATCCTGTCTGCTTCTCATCAGGCTGCTTTTTCATATGCGTGTGTGTGTGCGTGCATGCATGTGCATAACTGATGTTGATTGAAAAATTTTAATTTCACTTCACTATTTATGGTACATTGGAGACAAACAGCTTCACCAGCATTACCGTTACCTCATTCGCCTTTTTTAGTCATCAGGGCTGACTGTTTATGTCTTTTACATTCACAGAGCTGATTTCAATTTTGAGGAATTCAGGACCATTACAGGAACTCAGCAGAAATGATATATGACAGCTCACTTAGCTATCCTCAAAATACTTTAAAAAAATCTTAATAAATATATAAACAATATACTCATGCTGATTGCAAAAGCAGAAAAGAGATGGTGGGAATGGCAAGGACTATGTTGTAAGCTTCAGGATTATGTCGAAAAGGCTAGGCTATGTTTTTAATGACTGATACTTTAACTTGGAATCCTTTAAGATTCCTTTAAAATGTAAACAACAAACCTTTTCATATTTTTGCTCCTCTGTCAGATATTTTCAGAACATTTCTCTACTGCATATTTTAAAACGCTCTGTACCTCCCGGAATGGTTTTAGTTCCGCAGTTGGTGCTTTTAAAGTTAATATTTTAAGGAGGAAAAGCCAACTGTCTCTTACATAGTTCTGGGCCTCCAGTTGTTTGGAAAAATTAAGAAATGCTTGAAGTTTTTTCCATCAGGCCCAGAGTAACCGAGTAACAGTATCAAGTGGGACCAGCAGCACTGTTTGTTTACTCAGGCAGGGGCTCTCCAGGGCTGTTGTGCAGGGTGTCTGAGCTGGACTCTGCTCTCAACAGACCCCAAACTTTTCTGTCTTTCTTTTAATTTATGGCAAACAAAACATCTTTTTCTTGCCTCACCTGTTTTGTGCCTGGATCTGAGACTGCCACATCGGAAGGGGAATTTTTTTTCAATGGACAAGTGGGGTCATTTTCCTACTTTGTACATAATCAGTCAAGTAAAAGAAACTGTGGTTGAAGTTTTGCTGAATGTTGTTTAGTAGTTATACGTCTGTCTACTGGAGAATATTTTCTTTGTATCATAGAATCATAGAATGGTAAGGTTGGAAGGGACCTCAAGGATCATCTAGTTCCAACTCCCTGCCATAGGCAGGGATGCCTCGCACTAGTACAGCTTACTGAAGACCTCATCCAACCTGGCCTTGAACACCTGCAGGGAGGGAACAGCCACAACCTCCCTGGGCAACCTGTGCCAGTGCCTCACCACCCTCCCTGGAAAGAACTTCCTCCTAACATCCAGTCTAAATCTCCCCTCTTCCAGTTCAAACCCATTGCCCCTTGTCCTGTCATTGCAAGACCTTGTCAATAGTCCCTCCCCAGCCTTCCTGTAGGCCCCCTTCAGATACTGGAAGGCTACTATCAGGTCCCCTCGAAGCCTTCTCTTCTCCAGGCTGTAGAGCCCCAACTCTCTCAACCTGTCTTCATAGTAGAGCTGCTGCAGCCCTCTGATCATCTTTGTGGCCCTCCTGTGGACCCGCTCCATGGACACTTCCATGTCCTTCTTGTGCTGAGGGTTCCATAACTGCACACAGTACTCCAGGTGTATTTTCCTCATGTTTCCTAAGATATACCAGGATTTCCTTTAGAGATAGTTTCTTACAGAAACTGAGCACTATCACCTTGCTGTTATAGAGGGATAAATAAGAAAGTTGAAGTTATTAACTGAATGGTCAAATAAATTCATTAGCTTCCCACCAACAGCAACAGTATTTGAATTCAGGCATGTTGAAACTTTTTGTTTGTTTGTTTGTTATGTTTAAATGCATTTCTCACCTTTTTCTTTATAAGTCACAGTAATGTAAAAAGTGCTTTCTTAACCCTCCCTCTGTAACAAGCAGATCCAGGTGCTCACACAGTGCAGGGTGTGTGATTGTAAAGATATATCTGCGTGCCTCGGGTGCGTTGTAAAACAGCCAAATTACTTCAACGCCCATAAATTGTAAGTGTATCTTTATGATCTTTAATAATTATTGGATAAGAAAAGGAATATACTGTCAGCTAAAAAAGTTTGGTTTCATTAAATGTACAAGTATGTTTTAAACATTTAGACAATTTTACTTAGTCCCTAGGATACTGAGTATACTAATTCTCATTTGTGTTTCTGTCGTGTCGGCTTGACCCAAACCCTGCCTTCCCGTGAATGGAAAGAATGGCTGAGAATGATTGAACTGGAACCATTTGCTGTGAAGCTGGACTGAACAATGTTGTGGTCAACAGCTTGACTTCTTGCTACATTGACCATAGAATGTCACTGATTTGGTCCTTCCATGTGTGTTTGACTGCAGTTTATCTTATTCAGGTGTCCTCAAGAGATGCAAATTTCTGCAAGTGTCTGCCTCTCTCTTTAAATGTCTGATCAACTTGTTAAAACAACCGTGCTATGATTCTAGTTCTATAGAGCAACAGTATTTCTTTAATGTCTTGTCTTTTTTTTTTTTTAATTACAGTCTCTGTACTGTATATTAACAGAAAACTTAGCAGTTGTTTAGTGTGTCACAAACCTCCTGCCTGACTCTGTGCAAGGCCCTTAGCCCACAAAGTTTTGTTTCTTACTTCTTCAACCAAAAAATTGAGGTAAGAGAACTCATAAGATACCATTTTAACCTATCCTTCAAGTACGTCTGTAAACTGTGACTATACAGATAAAACCACTGGATGGAAACATTCACCTCTTAAGATTCATTATTCTGACCTAAATCTTTCAAAATGTTGGCTACTGTGGAGATACCTTGGAACCTTCCTTCCAGTTAAGTGTAAGTCATCAAGCAATACCATTTTTACTACTTCAATATGACTTTTAGAATCTTACAGGTTCCTAGAATGATTAAGGTTGGAAGGGACCTTAAAGACAATCTAGATCTAGCTCTCCTGCCATGTACAGGAACACCTTCCATTAGACCACATCACTCAAGGCCTCATCCAACCTACAGGAGGCCTGTAGGGGGCCTACAGGAAGGCTGGGGAAGGATTATTTACAAGGTCCTGCAACGACAGGACAAGGGACAATGGGTTTAAACTGGCAGAGGGGAGATTTAGACTGGATGTTAGGAGGAAGTTCTTTCCAGTGAGGGTGGTGAGACACTGGAACGGGTTGCCCAGGGAGGTCATGGATGCTCCCTCCCTGGAGGTGTTCAAGGCCAGGTTGGACGAGGTCTTGAGTAACCTGTACTAGTGGGAGGTGTCCCTGCCTATGGCAGGGAGTTGGAACTAGCTGATCCTTGAGGTCCCTTCCAACCTTTACCATTCTATGATTCTATAATATCTCAAATATTGGGCACATCCATAGAATTTACCGACTATGATGATTTGTGGCAGTTATGTTGCCGAAGCTAAATGCCTGAGGAAATTGTGCATGATTTTTAAGCTCGAGAAGAATGAATGAAACAAACACTGTCTTATTTACAGTAAAGCGTGTCCTCAGTAAAAGTGCTCTGCTCATTTTTGAAGACTTGAGTTCTATTTTCAGGAGCTTTGTAATTTAATTTGCCTAAATTTACTGTAATTAGCGAGAAGTAATGATCAGTAATCAACTTAAATACACTGTAAAATAATTTGAAGCATCCCAATTCATGGTACGCTTTGTGGTACATTAACTGATAATTGCACTGAGATATTAAGGAGATCCATTTGCAGAGGCTTTTTAAAAAGTCAAGAGGTAGGATTGAAAACTTAATCATAATTTAGGAAATTTCTGTCTTCTAGTGCTTAATGCCTCTACCTGAAGAGCCTTTAGTAGTGCAAAATTTACTTTTATATTTGAGTAGTGTAACCATTACCATCTCCTATCTTATGATCAGAAAGAAATTCTGCTCCCAGGGACCAGAGAATTTGAATCACTGCTTTTGGGAGGAAGAACTGTGTATTGGTTTGCTCATCCTGTTGGATTAATAGCTGATTTCCACTTCAGAGCTGCTTTTAGCTACTTACCTTGCAGTACCTATGGGCCAAAGATCCTAATTTGGGCAAAAATGTGATTATACTTAATTCAGGACGTCTTTCTTAGTGCTGATGTATTTGGAGTACAACTCTTACAGCCTTTGAAAGACTTAAGACTGTTGGCTATACATTGGCTTCTTCCACAGGTCTCATATTTCCAGTCTTTCCTAAATGCTACAACTGTGGGATGTAATGGCTGAGGCATGCTAGCAGACAAATCCATTTTGTTCTGAACTGTGCCCAGGTGGCCAAGAAGGCCAATGGCATCCTGGCCTGCATCAGGAATAGTGTGGCCAGCAGGAGCAGGGAGGTCATTCTCTCCCTGTACTTTGCACTGGTTAGGCCATGCCTTGAGTACTGTGTCCAGTTCTGGGCTCCTCAATTTAAGAAGGACATTGAGGTGCTTGAACATGCCCAGAGAAGGGCAACGAGGCTGGGGAGAGGCCTTGAGCACAGCCCTATGAAGAGAGGTTGAGGGAGCTGGGATTGTTTAGCCTGGAGAAGAGGAGGCTCAGGGGAGACCTTCTTGCTGTACACAACTACCTGAAGGGTGGTTGTAGCCAGGAGGAGATTACTTTTTTCTCTCAGGCAAGCAGCACCAGAACAAGAGGACACAGTCTCAAACTGTACCAGGGGAAGTTTAGGCTGGAGGTGAGGAGAAAGTTGTTGCCTGAGAGAGTCATTGACTGCTGGAATGGGCTGCCCAGGGAGGTGGTGGAGTCACCATCCCTGGAGGTGTTCAAGGTGGGTTTGGATGTGGCACTTGGTGCCATGGTCTTGTCTTGAGGTCTGTGGTATCGGGTTGGGCTTGATTATCTTTGAGGTCTCTTCCAACCTTGGCGATACTGTGATAAAGTTAATTTAGCAGTGGCATTCTCCTAACAGTCAACCTGTCATAAAAACCTTGGTGGTTGGACAAATTCACATCTATATAGCCATAAGAAAACTATGTAATAGGAGAAAAAGGCAGATGATTAAGACAATATACCTTCACTAGAGTACTTAACACTTGAGTGACCACTTACTGTACAAAAATTGTATTTTCTAATGCTATTCTATTTGACAAAAATGAAAAAATACATCCAACTAGTTTTGCTTTCCTCTAGACTCCTGCTTCATATGCCTTAAAGGTGGATTTAAAACATGTATCCAGTGTATGGTCATTATTTTATCTATATGTTGCTAAAATTTATATTACATAAACAAGTAGTTAAGTTTTAAATCTCTGTTTTTTTAAGTATTTTATATTCTGATCCATTATGTAAAACCTTATTGCCTTCGTGTCCACTCAAGGACAAATTAAGGTTGCTGATGGAAAATATTCCTTGGGTGGACGTGAGGGCAGTGAGCTCTAGGATAAATGGTGGTGATTGTAGCTCTCTTCCAGCTGAACTCTTCTTCCCATTCTCCTTCCTCTCCCTTCTCCGCTCCTTGCCCACTCCGCCCCTTACCCTTCTCCACTCCTTGCCATCCCCTTCCTCCTTTCCTTTTCTTCCCAAAGCAGGATGTGTCCCTGAACTAAATGCTTGTAAATCTTTTGGAAGTGAACAATACCTGCTCATTCCCCCACAGAGGGTTTGGGGGTTTTTTTTGTTTGTTTGTTTGTTTTGGTTTTTTTCCCTCTTTTTACTCATTTTTAGACTTACTGGAGCTGTTTTCCTTGGACAAAAGAGTCTCAGAACAACAATAGTCCATTGGAGAGAAGGTCCACCTTTCCCAGTACTGTGTTTCCATAGAATGGAGCACATGGTGGACAACCATAAATGTTTTAAGGAGAGCATGTGAGCAATGAATTTCTGCTTCTGTTAGAATCTTAGGGATGCCCCCACCCCCATGAACTCCTGCCAAGGTCCCAGGGGTTGTGGACATGTCTCAGCCTAAGCCATACCGTAGGTGTGCCTGTCCCTGCCCTTGTGTCTTGCATGGGGCTGGAACTGCTTTCCTGGACAGAGCCCTCAGCCCTGTGTCTGAGCTTGTCCTTCTGTTCTAGCATTAGGCTTATGGATGTATTTCACAGGCCATGTAAGACAGGCACCTTACAGCAAGGCAGCCTTTGTGAAACCTTTGTCATATATTGGTGCTCTGATCTACACTGGAAATGTCTCCCTGAACTGTGAAAGCATCTGATCTGGGCTTCTTCATAGAGATAAAATGCATTATTCTTTCTCCTGCAGTTCTAATGTGTCCAAGACCAGCAGAGGTTAAGAAACTGAGTTTGTTTGGCAGATGTTTCTGGTTATTCTGCCAATTAAGTCAACAATAGGTATTCATAATCCTAGGGAGGCTTGGAGGTCATAGAAATTACAGGGCAGGCAGAATAACTCATGCACAAATAGCTGCAAAAGAAAGCAATCTTCTGGGGATTATTTTTTTTCCCCCTCCTTTTATTCTGCTTGTCCTAGGGGCTGTCAACAATTAGTGACATTGTGTGTTGGCTTCACCCCTTGATTCTGACTGCAGTCTTCAAGGTCCTGAATGGCACAAACTCTGCCTTGTTGTTGCAGAAGAGATGTTCTGCAATTTGTCTTATACTCAGCTTCCAGTGCTTTGTGTATGTATTAGGATGTTTTTCTCTGCAACTGTTTTAAAATAAATGATCTTAAGAATGATTGCATTCTTAAGAGGGAACAAGTAGCCTCAGTGGAATAGTGACAGCAGTTGTTGTGAGGTGGCATCAGTGTAATGCAGTTTTTTGTTACCTTACCAGTGTAGAGAAATTCATTAGATTCCTGCTTTCTGGCCTTCTCAAACTTATCCTTGCTGAGCAAGACATAGAGCTGGCAGAGAGGAGCACTGACCTCAAGAAGAGCAAGAGATTTGGAGAAATCATCAAAGCCACTTTGTGGCTGGGATGTTGATGATAAATGAAGGATCTCTGCAAGTAATTCTCTGAATAGAGTACCAGTGGACTTTACAAATGTGGGACATCCTCATTTTGTTACCCCTTTTGGAGAGAAAAACAGTGTGATACAACCAGTTGGGCAAGACTTACAGCAACACTAAAACCTTACTGAAAGACAAGTAATTTCAGAACTCTAAAGAGAGAAACCATGAAGTGATGAACAGCCATGAGACAGTAACTTCAATCAGAAAACTGTATTTCCATACAAAAAAATCCTTACTTAACCCTTAATCATTCTTAACCCTAACAGTACAAATAAGGAGTAAGGTATTGACTGGGGAGGTTAAAGATGACAAAAGTATGACAAGGCAGTTCTACTACCACTCCTGGTGAAAAAGAGAACTGAATGAGATATTGGTGGTACTAGGAATAGCTAAACCTTTGTAGCAGCTGATGAAAGTATGTGATATGCTGTGACCTTAGGAGGAATGTGGCTTTGCATCTGAACTCAAGAAATAGAAGGGGAAATAGGTGCCTTGCCTGAGTCACATACTCTGGCATCCATATGCATGTTTTGAGATATAAAAGATTGCTTAATGAGAGACAGAAACATACATGGGACAAATGATTTTAGCATACAGGAGAAACTGTTGAAAGAAACAGAGAAATTTCTTCAAGTGTCAAGGGCAGCTGACTTGTCAATGAAAAGGATCAAAACAGTGTTGTTAGTGCAGAACAAGTTCACAGGGTCAAGCTAAAGGAAATTGGGAAGCAGAACTGACCAGGAATGCAGGTGTCATGGTGTGGGGTATATACTGTGAGAAACAAATCAGAAGACAGAAAGACAATGATCTGGATCCTGGAAAAGTATATGAAAAGCAGAGAGCATAGCAAGAATTTTTGACCAGCACATTGCAGCTCAGGAAATAGAAAAAGTGGTAGTAAAGATGGAGAATACAGAGATTGCAGTTAAAAAAAAAAAAAAGTCTTCTGGCTGTTGTGCATAGATTCAGGGAGTACAGCACAGAAGGATGCAGAAGTCTGCCAACTATTCCATTCATTTTCAGAGCTATTCTATCAAGTCTTAATCAGCTGACTCGAGTTGGATGCTGAAGTCTTCAGCAGCCTGGTCCTACCAAGGTGGTTAGTGACAGCTTTGACCTGGAGGATTAAAATCAGCTATTCATGATGCAGGTATTTAGAGTCAAAGGGGAAATGCAACCTGTAGAGAAAAATCTTGAAAATCAAGAGATATTGCAAGGTGATAATTTCTGAGCACAGTAGAGGTGAGGGAATGGTCACTGTGTTTCTCAAGCATTTTCAGAAAATGTAAGCTTTCAAGGAACCAGATGTACAAAACTCACGTGGATGTCAGAAATAAACCCCTATATAGTGAGAGGACTAAAACTCAGGTTTGTTCATAATCATAGAATGGTAAGGTTGGAAGGAACCTCAAGGATCATCTAGTTCCAACCCCCTGCCATAGGCAGGGACACCTCCCTCTGGTACAGGTTACTGAAGGCCTTGTCCAACCTGGCCTTGAACACCTCCAGGGAGGGAGCATCCACAACCTCCCTGGGCAACCTGTGCCAGTGCCTCACCACCCTCCCTGGAGAGAACTTCCTCCTAACATCCAGTCTAAATCTCCCCTCTGCCAGTTCAAACCCATTGCCCCTTGTCCTGTCATTGCAAGACCTTGTCAGTAGTCCCTCCCCAACCTTCCTGTAGGCTCCCTTCAGATACCGGAAGGCTACTATCAGGTCTCCTTGAAACCTTCTCTTCTCCAGACTGTAGAGCGGCAACTCTCTCAGCCTGTCCTCCTAGCAGAATGGAATAATGGATGAGTAGTAATAAAAAGTTGATAACTCTATGAAAAAATGACATCATTATATCCATTGAAACTTTCAGGAAATGATTGAGAGGCCTAATTAATGCTGAAGTAAATCAGGAATAAACTGAGGATCTTCACTTAACCAAACTACCGAATGCGTCGTTGTAAAGAACTTTCTGCTTATCACTGCTAATAGACTGTATAATCTGTTATCTGTTAAACTGTTTGTGAGGCAAAATCTAAGTTTTGCCATGTGGTAACTGAGGCCACATGAATCCTGTGACAACACTGAGATCTCCTTTTGGAAGGTAGTTGCCTGGTATGAGTGCTTTTATTGTGGGCCCAACATCTGAGGTGTTGTAATGGAAATTGAAGCTGGGAGGGCTTCCCAGACATGTGACTTGAAGCTGGTGACACAGCTACTAAAAATTAATGGTCTGGCAAAACAGACAGTCAGTGTCACTATGTGATAAGCAAAATAAAAGATTGAACATAGACATGTAGAACTTGAGAAAAAAACTGTGTTCTCTGTTAGTTGGCATCTAGGAAGATGGCAAGAAGATGCAGGAAAAGTCAGCACAGTTAGAAAAGTGCTCAGAATGGAAAGGAGTCTAAACTGGTTTTAACTATGGTGATTTTTTTTTTTCTAGAAAAAACAAAGGTTTTTAAAGCAGTAAGGAAAATTAGAAAGCAAGGTCTGCTCCTAAGATTCTGCAGGGAAACAACATTATTTTGTTCTGAAGGAGGTTAGGAGTAGTGCTAAAGCAACTGTCCCAGTTTTGATTGAGACAGAACTAATTTTCTTCCTTGTAGATGGACCAGTGCTGTGCTTTGGATTTAGTATGACAACAGTGTGATGGTGATGTTTTAGTTGCTGCTAAGTAGTGCTTCTCCCAAGTTCATGATTTTTCAGTTTCCCAAGCTCTGCCAGTGAGCAGGTGCACAATGAACTGGGAGGGAGCATAGCCAGGACAAATGATCTGAACTAGTCAAAGGGATATTCTGTACCGTAGGACATCATGCCCAGTATATAAGCTGGGGGAGTTGGCCAAGCAGGATGAATCACTGCTTGGGGACTGCCTAAGCATCAGTCATCAGGTGGTGAGCAATAGCATTGTGCATCACTTCTCTTTTCTTGGGTTTTGTTTCTCTCTCTTGTTGTTACCTTCCTTGTTATCACTGTTATTATTGTTATTGTAATTTATTAAACTGTGGTCTCAGCCCACAAGTTTTACTTCTTTTCAATTCTCCTCATCATCCCACCAGGGGTAATGATGGAAGTGAGTGAATGTGGTGCTTAGTTACTGGCTGGAGTTAAACCACAACAGCAGCCCAGAACATTTATTTAAAGAGAGGAAATAAAAAGAAAACACAGGGCTGTCCTTTTGGAAATGCATTTCCCTTAGTTCACCTTTTAGAACTGGCACTGCTAATCAACTGGCTTGTTTGCCCAAAATCCACTAGAAGGAACATGGGCAGTGCTGTGGATGTGTACTTAGGTTTGTTTCTTTGTAAAACTTTATCAGTAAGATATGAAAATAAGGTGCTTCCCAGGAAAGTTGCTGCCTGTGGCAGATACTGTATTCTGGAAGGTACGTTCTGTTCAATGTAAGAAATGATTTTATAGAATGAAAACTGCAAGTTTCAGGCAGTCCTCTGAAGAGCAAGCAGTAAATCAGCTTCTGTGCCAACCATGCCAGGCTGAAGGAGCAGTTGCCACAGGAAATTATTCTGGTTTACTCTGTCCAGGCCGAACTGTACATGCAAAATAGAATATTGTTTGGAGAGGACTGGACAGCAATCCTGGAAAGCTTAGAGGATGTTATGGGGAGCCTGACAGCTACTTTTAACTTCAGGTCTGTGTGAAATGAGCCGGGCTGTTTGTCAGCCAATCATGTATGCCTAAGAGGGAGCAAAGAAAGAGCAATCTGAGGTGCTCATACTTCTGACTGACAACAGGAGACGGAAATATTTGCCATGGTAAAAATGCAAAACCAAAAACATAGAAGGAATCCTGTCCTGATGGTCAGACAAGCTTACTCTAAGGCTTGCTGGAGGACATACAATCAAAGGATGTGACAGAAATTAAGACATATCCAGAAGTCTATTTTGCAAGGTCTGGAGCACCAGACTGAAAAGTAAACATATCTCTTGGTAGATTTCAAGGTCATATTAGTCTGAGTGCTCACAGAGCAACAGGAGAGGAAGTGAAGAGCTTGTTAACAAGACCTGTGCAGGTGAGTTGTCTTTACTTTGCATTATTCAGCTAACATATTCCAACATTTTGGTGAGGCACTGGAACAGGTTGCCCAGGGAGGTTGTGGCTGCTCCCTCCCTGGAGGTGTTCAAGGCCAGGTTGGAGGAGACCTTGAGTGAGCTGTACTAGTGGGAGGTGTCCCTGCCTATGGCAGGAGGTTGGAACTAGATGATCCTTGAGGTCCCTTCCAACCTTACCATTCTATGATTTTATCCCCTTCCACTCTACAATCTCTCTGCTATTTACCTTAGCATAGCTAAACCAAATCTGTAGTGCAAAAGGGAAAGAACAGGCAATGCAATGCATTAGTAAAAATCAGTGAAAAAAGTCAATTATTTGATACTGTTGTGTAGGTGAACAGATCTGTCCCAACTGTTAAAAATCCACTTGCAGCCAGAGCACAAAGTGTGAAGGCTTAAGGCAAAGAGAAATTAGAAGATGGGAATCAAAACAAAATCAAAAGCAGAGTAAATGAACAATACTAAGGGAAGTAAACTAAAGAAGATAGTGTAGTATTCATGCTAACAGAAGCTCACAATCTTTAGAAAATTGTCATAGTTCTGTTGCACAAAAAGTAAAATAGAAGTATGTTGTGGCCACGGCAAAGGCACTATCAACTTGCACTCTCAGTTCATTGAGTTTCAGCAGAACTGCCCTGCAGGCTGCTCTGAAGGTGTTCTGTGGTCAGAACTGGTGACTGCAGGGCTGTAGCTGCAGGAGAACGCAACACTGGTGTGAAGTACATGTTCCTCCTCGTTCCTGTCCAGTAAATCTGTAAGCTGTTTAACCAAGTCTCACATAAAAATAAAGAAAATAAAAAATTGTCCCTAGATGCACTTCAGATTTGTTTCTGCTTTTCTCCCATACCTTTGCAATGTAAGAACATATTCCCAAAAGTGGGAAACATTTTGTTTCTCCCTTCTGATGTCAAATCCTGGGCCCAAGAGATGAGATCCAGCCTTCCTCCAGAGAGGTGTCTGACCTGGCAGGTTTGCTTTGTTGGTCCTCAGTGCTCTTTCTGGCAGAAAACATGTGGTGTGTGCTTCACACGGGTTAGATAAAGTTTCATGTTCAGAACCCCACTCTGGGAAAAAGAAAAAAACCCCAGATATTTCATTAGGCAGTTGCCTGGAATGAACTTAATATGGGAAAGTGAGAAAGCTTGAGAGATTTTAGAGTCTTTGTCTTTTCTTACTGTTTTACTCCATTATGCTTATGCAGAGATAAGCTGCTCAGAAATGTCAGGCTGTGTTTTAACTCCCATGTGTGCCTTGGGGTGAGAACTTTACCTTGACTAAAATCCCTCTCAGAAAAGGAAAGCCACGCTTGCAAACCTTGCTAGAGAGTGGTTTCATCACACACAGTCATCTCAGGACTGAATCTCTTGGAAAAAAAGCTTTGAAGTGCCACGACTGCTAGTCCTTTGTATTTTGTGCTGGTGTCTGCTTCCACCCTGGTTTTACTTTGGATACAGCATGGAGAACTTCTGGATCTGCTGACCAGCACCTGCATGAGTTTCCCTCCAGAAGTCAGTCTGCACAGTGCTCAGGGCAGAGTGCTCAACAGTCCTGACCCTTCAACCACAGTGTAGTGCAGCATCTCACTGACTGTACCACAGCTGCGCATGGGCAAGCAGAGCAGGCTTGAGAGGCAGTTGGTGCATATCCTTTTACTATGAAACTTCACAAGACTTGTGGGACCTTTTCTCTTCATCTGTACTTTATATAGACTGCCTGTGCACTTGTATTGTGTTTGACATTGTAGTTGGATATGAATGTTTAACCATATATCTAACATATGGTTAGACATGAAGAACTTGGCATGTGGTACACAAGGTATGTGCAGATTAAATTATATTAGATGGTTTTGTATCCTACTAGGAGACACAGAATGTTCAGATCTGCTATCCCAGCTAAGAGTAAACTAACCTTATTAGAAAGATTCTGAAAATTTTAATAAAACCTTTTTAAGCAGTCTTGAAGGGAGAGTTGGAAAAACTGTCATTTGGGACTTGTAAAAGTAGGCTGGGCAAAGCACTAACAATTGAGTTTAAGAGAAAAGGAATGGCAATTGGAAATAATTTGCATTGGTGAGAGAGGGGAGCAGAAATGATTTCTTAGGCCTTTTGTTAAATCTTACAATCTTAAATTATTTCTTTGAAAGGTTTTCCCCTTGCAATGAATTCCATAGCAATGATGAGTAAAGTATTTAGGGACTTTTACCAGGGAATGTTTAGAAGAGATGATAAATTATTATTTGCTTTAGCTGCTAATTGACACAGTAATCTGTGCTAAGGGATTCCTCTTTACTTTTGAAGCTATATTCTAAAAAGAAAAGAGAATTGGTTTGTTAGATAACACACTCGAGTCAAGAGACTAATTGAAGCAGGATGGGCACTTGTGGCCTCTCTTTCTTTCTTAAAACATTATATCCTTCTTGGCTTTCTGTTTTTATTTCCTGTAATTTGTGATAGAAAAAAAGGTGGATAATTTTAATATACGAGCTGTGAGAATGATTTTAGGATGCAGTATGCCAAAAAAGATGAAGCTATAGGAATAGTCCTATAGGTAGTCTGAATGTATTAATTTTTTTAAAAAGGACAGAATGCACAAACAGAACAAGTTTACTCAGCTACCTTTTCTGCAGAATCACTAACGTTCACCTTGAAGAGGTCAGGCAGATTTATGGAATAAAACAGGGCCTCAGGCCACGTAACATGATTGTGAGCTAGTCAACCACTCATTTGTGCCAAGTAAATTTTGGAAATGATTCTCCTTTGCTGACAGTACCCTCATTACTGATTGTGTAGAGTAATTTATCAGGCATTTCTTAAAATAAACCGTTCATTTATGCTAATA
Organism: Eubucco bourcierii; assembly: GCA_013396675.1. Lineage (NCBI taxonomy): Eukaryota > Metazoa > Chordata > Aves > Piciformes > Ramphastidae > Eubucco > Eubucco bourcierii. The sequence continues at coordinate 851,572 of VWZE01004432.1, forward strand.
GGACTTGGCAGGGAGGAAAAATTGGCAGGACTTGAAGTTCCTAGTGTTTTTCTTTTTTCAAACAAAAACTGTAAAGTCCTCGGTATTTTGAGCAACCGTTATCACAGCCACGCATACAGTTTATTAAAGCGACTACTAATTGCACAATAAATTTTCAAAATGGGAGAAAATTATTCCTATGTTACATTTACAAAAGCAAATAGTTTGGTAGTATTGTAAAAGCAGGGTCATTAGTTTCATACTTGGGCATTCTTTATTGGCTAAGCTTCTGGTATTAATGAATCACTTAGCATCTTTTCCATGACTCATCTATTCTCAGTGCAGTACCTCAACTTGAAATATCTCTTTGTTCCTTACCCCTCGTGTATTTTCTGTTTGGTAACTCCCTCCAAGGAGATGTTTTCTTTCTGCTTCATAGTGGGGCTTTGATCCTGCAAACTGCCGTGCACATCAGCATCCACTGAAGCGAGTAGTCCCCTTGAACTTATGGAACTGGTCAATAGGTACAGTTACCCACGTGTTAAATGTTTGTAAGACCCAGCTGCAGTCACTGTACAGAGTTTAGGTGCCATCCTTTGTAGCTGAACTGTGGAGATCATTATATGTAAATCAATATATTTCACATTCAGTTATCTTCAGGGAAAAAAAAAAAAAGAATTTTTTAATCCATCAGTTCCTGCAAAAGTCGTCCTACTTAACCCACCAGAAAACTTTCCAAACTCAAAATTAAAAGAAAGCCTGTATTGAAATTCACAAATACGGTCTGCAGCACTGATAAAATGACAGCTGTAGCAAATTGTGACTCACCAAAAAACAATGCTTTAATCCAATGCCTGCTGAAGTGTAAGAGGAAGTCTTCTGTTAACTTCACTGGTGGTTAGGTCTGGTCCTCATTTAGTAAGACAAAGCTAGATGTATCTCCAACTGTACATAAATTCTGTGATAAGTGTTTTTGACGTACTCCGTTTCCCAGCAAATGGCCCAATCTGTTGCATCTTTGAGGGTAACTAAAGAGCCTTGTTGGTTTTGTTGTTGTGTTTAATGAAAGTAAATATGGAGATGAGTAAATGCAATTAGTACAGAATATACGGTGTGTCTTAGAACAAATTGAGCATGACACATTGACCCCAAATTTTCTTCATGCCTCAGCCTTTAGCTGCAAATGCCAGAAACTCAAGCTGTGTTTGCAAAGACAAACGACTTAAAACAACCTATGGCATCTTAAATTGGAGATTTACTCCTAGGTAATCTTTAATAATCAATGAAGCTCCGTGATGATACAGCTTACATTATAGCTTAGGGCTTTTTTTTGCCTCATGCTGTTGTACTTTGTAGTTTGGAGAACTGAAGGGGCCCTTATCCAGCACAACACTAGAAAGAAGAAACATTCATTAGTATTTTGAGAGTTCTCAGCTTTTTAGGCTTGAAACTCAAATTAAAAGTGGGAAGCTCATTCCATGAACATTTATTGAACCTGGCCCTTTCCGCTACATGTCTATTACTCACCATCATAATTAGAATGTCCTTGCAATGGGTCTAAATGTTTCTCTTAATGCTTTCCACTTCTGTCTGCATTCTTTTCATATTGTTTCCTGCCATTAATGCAATAAAAATGTCAGCCACAAATACCAGATTCCTAATGGAAAAGCAAAACAAACTAAAACCACAGCCAGCACCACAGCTGAGAGATATTATTTTCCCCTGATACTCCAAATTGTTACTGGGCAAAGAATTAATCGAGGTTGCATATATAATGTGTATTAGGAGTTTTGTTCGTATACAGAGATCAGACTTTCTGAGGCTCGCTGTAGCTGAGTGTTTTCTTGCATGCATCAGAGAAAGATGGTCTCTTTTTTAAATGAAAGGACCTTAATTTGTACTTTTGGCTTCTCATGTTATTAGATAAACATCTTAATGTTCAGTTTTCAGATGTAATGAGGTAAACATTACTTCTTAATGTTACACTTTTCATTTGCTAGAAGTTCCTAAGAGGCAGAAGATCCTGAACAGAGGATCAATCTACTGTTAGTGCAAGGTGGATGTTTCTTATAATGTGCAGCTAGGGTTTTGTGTCTCCTGCTTTTTATTCTCATTACTTAAACCTTTCAGAGCTTTTGACTGTTCTTAAATACAGTTATGTGAAACATTCCTCATAAGAGAATATAATTTATTGAAATAAATTGGTGAGAAAATCAACTTAGAAATCTGTATTCACAGAATCATAGAATCACAGAGTTAATCAGGTTGGAAAAGACCTCAGATCATCAAGTCCAGCTTATCACCTAACCCTTCTGTTTAACTAAACCATGGCACTAAGTGCCTCATCCAGTCTCCTTTTAAACCCTCCACCACCTCCCTGGGCAGCCCATTCCAATGGGCAATCTCTCTTTCTGTGAAGAACTTCTTCCTAACATCCAGCCCAAACCTGCCCTGGCACAGTTTGAGACTGTGTCCTCTTGTTCTTCTGTCACTGGATGCCTGGGAGAAGAGACCAATCCCCACCTAGTTACAACCTCCTTTCAAGTAGTTGTAGAAAGCAATAAAGTCTCCCCTGAGCCTCCTCTTCTCCAGGCTGAATAACCCCAGCTCTCTCAGCCACTCCTCATAGGACAACTTAGTTGTGGTAGTGAAGTTCTTCATTTATTCATTATGACATATATGGTTGGAGGTCAGATCCCCATATGTGCTATTCCTGAAGAATAAATCAAATAGAATTTAAGAAGTAGACCCTTACTCATGGAGTTTGCAATCTTAAGTATAATGCAGGAGAAAATAAATTGATAAAGAGGATGAAGAAGCATTGAGATAATACCAGTCAGCGTACAGCAAATGGTCACAGCTCTTTGGTCAGGTTTCTTATCATTATTTTAGTTACTTACTAAAAAGTATATTGAAAAACTCTATAGCTGCTTCTGCTAGTGAAGTTTAAAGGTACAGGAGAGAAAGACTGGATCTCTGTCTATTACCTACTGGGTAGTTTTCCAATGTATTCTGTAACTCTCTCCCATAAAGCTGTCTGAGAATAGTGAGGTGCCAGTGGAAGGCTTAGCATAGCCAAGGAGTTTAGCATAGACTTTGGATTATGCTGAAAACCCAATCATTTTCTATCTATTTATTCTACCTTTCTATTTTAATAACTTTTGCTCTATTTTTGAGGCTTTCTACTCTTAGCAATTCAGTGGTGTTAAGTTCAGCCTGCAAGCTCTTCAAGGGTTGTTTTCTTCTAATTGTCTGTGCAGTTCTTGGTTTAACCAAGCCTCTGCCTAGATTAAAAACAATAGCAATAACTCAAAGTAACTGTGTACTCTGAAGATGCTTTCAAATGTTCCATTTTCTAATGAGAAAGTGATGGAAAATGGCAGGAAGTTCAGAATACAATGGATCCACTATGCTTCCCTTATTTAACTTTTCTTTCTTTTCCCAAACTCCTTTGTGATGATTTTGTAGGCATTGCAGCATAGGAATTGACCATCACTGAAGAGTAGCATTGTTTGTTTATTGCCAGGGCTCCATTTCCCATGGGGAAGTTGTGCTGAGCCATGATGTGCAGCAGTCAGATATCATCCAAGGGAAGTGTCAGGTCAAAATGAAGGATTTGAAAGACAGTAGTAATTGCAGTGACAATAGTACCTGACACATCTCACTGCCCAGTGCTCTCTGAGAAGAGCTGTATGTGCAGTACCAACATTACCAACGTACCTTTGTCTATTCCTAGCTCCATGTTGCATCTCTGAGTCATTATTGCAGCCCCTGAAACTCCACAGGTATTTAGTACATGCCAGAGAACAGCAGTGAGGCTGCACAGGAAAATGTCAAAGCTGCAGATTTACCTTCTTCCCCACCATACTCTGCATTAAAAAAATAAATAAATAAAGCTGCAAAGGTGCTTACTCAAGAGTCTGCTTAACAGTCCTTTGCACAGTGGCTGCAGTAATAATATGCAATATAATTTGACACCACATGATTAAGATCAAATTAAGTGGCACCCAATGCTATTTTAAAGAAGGTCCTCATGGATGTTGCAACTATAGCAATATTTCAGTACTTCCATCTGTATTTAGTCTCAGGACATTGGTGATAGGACTGAAACCTATTAACACTTGTGAAGTTCCGTGTTCAAGGTCTTTCGTTGGAAAATACAAATGCAGTGCCAGACAAAGTAAAAGTTGAAAAGGTTATCCTTTATCTTCTCAACCAATGGCAAAAAAAAAAAAAAAATATCCTAATCTAATTTAGTTTGCATGAGTATATCTTATTTTTTGGCCTCCCTAGAAAATGACTGTTCCTCATTTTTCTCCAGCTGTAAGTAATATGACTTAAATAGCTCAGTGAAGCAGCTCTATTATTTGCTGGTCAAAAAACATTACAAATGATTGAAGGGTTTTTATGAAAGAGGTGGCTGAGTATTGTTCTCATTTGCTTCCAATTGAATGCTTAATGCCTGTGGCATATTGCAGGGGCAATATAAATCCACAGGCAGACCAAAAATCTGAAAAAATATAAGTGTTTTTTTTTTATGGTTTGCATTTTTCCATTTCTCACGTTTGCGAGTATTTAGTACGTTTAAAACACGTGAGGTTTTCAGAAGTGATCTTTACATGCCGGTTTTGAGGTTCTTCTTAAGTAGGTATTGATTTGTCGACACTGCATATAGGCCTGATTGAAACCAAGCCTGGTGGAGCAAGCCTCAACCATAGAGTGAAGGGTGAGACAGGAATGGCTCCAGAACCACAGAGTCTGTTGTTAGCAAATGCTTCACTCTCTCTGATTTGCCCCATGCAAAGGGGAGAGGACTGCAGACCATAAACCTTCCAAGAGTCACACTATCATCTTTGCTTGACACCCTGGAAAACCTTAAGCCATGTTTCACACATTCCCATAATGAGAGCAGGGCCAACTTTATGAAATGGTTGGTTGAAAAGGTCCATTTGAAGCCCAGGCAGTTCATCTCATGCACTGCAGGTACAACTTAGTCTTACTGAATTTACGTAGCACCATGTTTAAAATCCCTCATTGGAAAGCAATACTGAGTGATACAGAAGGCATGACACTGATGAGGCCTACTTGTGATTCCCTCCTGCTAGTTTTTGTCCGGTTTTACCCCATTTGCTTGTGTCAGATACTGAGTTTCCCACTCTCACTCCCTGATCAAGTTATTCAAATACCAAGTTTACCTTCACAGGTCCTTTAATCTTATTTGCTTAAGCAAGTCATGAACAAAGTGTTTGACTAGAGACCTCTTGCTAAGGTTGACTGTCAGGAGGGAAATACTGAAATAGTCTATGTTGGACATTCTGCATTCCAGAATCATTCTGGTTACAGCAATCTCAGTGCTGAGTTTTGACAAGGTTGCTTGGGACTTTGTCTTACTGAGTCTTGAAAAACTCCAAGGACTGAGATTCCACAACCTCACCTGACAGCTCTTGCAAAGCCTGTTTTCTAAAGGCAGTCTGTGCTGGAGCAGTAGGAAATAAATTCCTTGTTCTCTTTCAATTATGGTATTGCCAGGTGCTATCTGAAACAATACAATGGGAAAAAAAATATATATCCAGTGCTATTTAAAAATTGACAGCATCACCTTAAAATGATTGTTTTCTAAATGTTTTATATGAGCTCTGTGGAACAGTAACACATGTACATACTCTTCCAGCTGTACAGTAAAATTTATGAACCTCACACTTCTGATACCATTGGTATCACTTCAAGGACAACGGTTTTGCATGAGCAGCATTTGTATTGTCATATGTTGTGGTTGTGCTGTGATGAAAAAGGTTAGAAGACATGAAGTTGGGGGGTTGGTTTGTTTGTTTGTTTTTAAAGAGAGCAAAAGCTTTTCTTTTATGTTTTTATTTTTAAGCAAATAAGATCCTACATACATATGCTTTTTAAACACTCTGAAAGGATATATTTTTTTTACTGTCTGCAGCTTTATCTTTTAGAGAAATTCATTGCTAAAAGCTGTTCTTCTTGGACATAAACTTTTGATTGCGGAGGAAGTTGAGAATCTGTCTTGAAGTTGCTTTCCCCTTCTTTATCGTGTTGTCCATCAGTGAAGTTCAAGACTGCACAGTTGACTTTTTTCAGATGCAATCTGTTTAAATTAGCTTTTTTTTTCTTTTTGCTCTCTTTGTCGAATCAGCTGTTGGCTCCTACCACACTGTCCCTTAGCTCAGTTCTTTCACCCCTCTTCCTAACTTCATTATTCACAGTCAGCCACAGTTGGCCGAGCACATTCTGAAACATTCTTGTGATTGTATGAACTTCCTCAGCTGCAAGTGATGACTGTGCTGCTTATCTACCATCTTCTCGTTCCAGCAGCATTTCTTCTGAATCTCTTTGATAAGTATCTCAGTTACCTTTTCATCACTTCTAACATCAAACTCTTCTCTGCTCCTCCTACTTTCTCTATTACTTTCTGCTTTAACCATTCAGCTATTTCTTGTTTTGCTTCCATAGCTCTGTACTTTCTCTGCTATCTTCTCTTCCCCTAATCTCTAGCTCTCCCTAGGTTAATTTTAAGGATGGTTCATGCATACTGAAGAACTGCAAAATGATCAGCCTGGGGAAGATAGAAGACCTGCCCCATCTCTGACATTGATCAAAGTTTTCCCTTCCCTGTCAGAAAACAAAAATAAACCCCAAACAACCCCCAGAATTCCTTTTCTGATTATTTCTTCTGTCACTGAAGTTAAGGGCTCCTCCAACATGCTGCCCAGAGCAATTACATGAAGTCCCTCTCTTTGACCCTACTCTCCCCTTGAGGAAAACTCATGACAGAATCTCTGATGTGGAAATTTTTACTTTTACTTTGTCCTTCCCAAAAACATCAGAATCCAGAAATGCGTCATTCATGGAGTGGGGCTAGGTAAGGGCCCCGGATGGTTGCAGAGCTGAGTGACCCTATGGCAAACCACTTGGAGTGGAAAATTTAGGATTCGGGGTTTGAGACGCAAATATAAACAAAGAAGGTCCTTTTAGGAATGACATGAACTAAATTAAATGTCCCCCTTTTTAAGGGCTGCAAACTCCAATCCTGCCCTTATGATGCACTATTGCATTTTTTTTCTCTGAGTGACCCAGCTGGAGTCTTGCCTTTTCCTCACTAGTCTGCCAAGGAACCTTTGTGCTGAATCACTGACTATTTCTACTGTAATTGGCTTGGACTTCTAGGGTGAGGGGTGTGCTGAATACTTCTTCTTTTTTGCCTGCTAATTGTTTTCCATGCCTCATGGGGCATTTTCTTGAGATTTTCAGTGCTCCTGTAATACTTGATTTGGATCTGGATGTGTAGCAAAATGAAAATTGTTTCAGTTTGATTAATTTCTCAAATGTTGCTTGTCAAGGAAATTTTGAGCAGTTTTTCTTCTAGCTGAGGAGTAAGCTTTAGTCTCTCTGAAGACTTCCTGTAGGTAACCAAATGTCAAAAAAAAATCCTCAACCATTTTTCCTCACAGTTATTTCAGCCAAGATTTGTGTTTATCCCTTTATTGGTCCTTTTAGAATAAACAAGAAATAATGGAGTAGTTGTACTTACATTGCCCTATTCCCCACTTCCCAGGCAAATCAAGGGTGTCTCTCAGCACCAGAAGGATGAGGTAGAGTTGTGATTGCAGCCGTTCTGTGGGGGAGCAGGAAGGTGATAGGAACCAGTGTGCTGGCTTTTTCATCAAGAGCTCTATCCCAGTCATACTGCTCTGTCTGCAGCAGAAATCAGGATTTTTAGCAGATGGGTCAGTGCTGTAGTAAAGTTTACACTGAGGAGTTGTATCTACAAGGGTGCCTGATATCGCTGTAGGCATGTGTGTGTTTGTGTTTGTGCACTAACACACAGACCTGATATCACTGTAGGCATGTGTGTGTGTTTGTGCACTAACACACAGACCTGATATCACTGTAGGCATGTGTGTGTGTGTGTGTGCACTAACACACAGACCTGATATCGCTGTAGGCATGTGTGTGTGTGTGTTTGTGCACTAACACACAGACCTGATATCGCTGTAGGCATGTGTGTGTGTGTGTTTGTGCACTAACACACAGACCTGATATCGCTGTAGGCATGTGTGTGTGTGTGTTTGTGCACTAACACACAGACCTGATATCGCTGTAGGCATGTGTGTGTGTGTGTTTGTGCACTAACACACAGACCTGATATCGCTGTAGGCATGTGTGTGTGTGTGTTTGTGCACTAACACACAGACCTGATATCGCTGTAGGCATGTGTGTGTGTGTGTTTGTGCACTAACACACAGACCTGATATCGCTGTAGGCATGTGTGTGTGTGTGTTTGTGCACTAACACACAGACCTGATATCGCTGTAGGCATGTGTGTGTGTTTGTGCACTAACACACAGACCTGATATCACTGTAGGCATGTGTGTGTGTGTGTGTGCACTAACACACAGACCTGATATCGCTGTAGGCATGTGTGTGTGTGTGTTTGTGCACTAACACACAGACCTGATATCGCTGTAGGCATGTGTGTGTGTGTGTTTGTGCACTAACACACAGACCTGATATCGCTGTAGGCATGTGTGTGTGTTTGTGCACTAACACACAGATCAACTAAAACTACAGGAGCCAAAAGAATGGGGTCAGTTTGGAGAAAGGAAACAGAAGATGCAAGCCCAGCTGAAGAAGACAGGCATATAAGCGTGGTTGTTCCATGAATATGAATAACCTTCTGTTACAGATGGAATGGTGGGCATCACCCACATTTTGAGGAGAAGAGGACTAAGAACAGAAAATATCAGAAGCTTCTGTGGCCCCATTTGCTCACCAACTTCAAAATATAAATCCAAGTGTGATTTGATGCTGTAGAAAAGCAAATATTTTACAGAGATGGGCATGAAAAGTAGCACTGAAAAGCCTGCTGTGGTGAGATTAGAAAAGATACCAAGATTTTCCCTCAGTTCTTGTACCACCCTTTTAACTCCAGGGCACCACCTTCTTCGCCGTGTTTTACATGTTTCCTTAGGAAGGTATCTTGTGAATGTCAACCTGAGAGCATCCAATCACTTCAAAGTGTATTTCCTTGAAAACTATTCACATGCAAAAAAGAAAGGGGAAAAAAAAAAGGGTAAGTGTTGTCTGATAAAGGAAATCCTTCACTATTCATAAAATATTTAGGTTATTTGAGAAAAGAGGAAATTGCTACGGATTAGGTTTACAGCACATGAGCATGTCTCAGAAGTGCTACTCTGTAAAGCT